>JAQZBX010000828.1:55434-95368 GCA_029593785.1 Cabassous unicinctus
GAGTACCAAATATATGCAAGGCATGCACTAGGCAACGAGGAAGATACAAAGATATACAGGTACAAGGAAGGGAACTAGTGGTTACCATTTTCTCTTCCCTCTGCTCACATGGCAACTGCCTGCCCCAGATATATCTCTTCTTCACCTACCACTTCTCTCCACCCTTTTCATGATCTCCTACTTTCTGCTGCATATACTACTGTTCTGTCTACTGCTTCATTTATCATTGCCCATCTTTCTTTCTCACCCTAGCCCCTTCAACTGGACATAATAGGAAAGAAGCTGAAATAATTTTGTAGTGTTCTTTTTTAATATATTTTTATTACAGAAGTTGTGAACTTATAAAACAATCATGCACATGTGTGGAATTCCCATACAACATCCCTTCACCAGCACACCACACCGTTATGGAATATTTGTTAGAGATTATGAGATAATATCATCAGACTATTACCACTGACTATGGTACATAGCGTACATTTGGCATATTTTTCCATAACCCCCTATTATAAATACATCTTTGGCATTGACGCAAGAATGTTACGTATTGCTGTTAACTATAGTCCATAGGTTACATTAATTATATTTTTCCCATGCTTCTCCACATTCCCACCACTCTGCAATAGGACATCCATTCTAGTTCCCAGAAGGACTTTCTTGTATTTGTACTATTAACCACAATTCTCATCCACCTCTGGGTTCACTGAGTTATTCAGTCCCTAGATTATTCTCTAGCTTTCTTTCAATTGACATTTACATCCCTAGACTACCCTTTTCAGCCACAATCCCATTTATAAACCAGCTGCTACTCACTATAATGTGTTTCCATCAACTCCATCTACCTCCACACTCTTACAGTCAAGTTAATTAAAACTTCAATTTTGTAGTATTCTTTTCTCTTCCTTGTGCTTAATTTTTAAATCAGTCATTTCTATGTCTAAGAAGAGAAAGTACTGATACTACTTTGATTGCTTTTTATGTAGACTTCAACAAATATTTTTTTCTATGGGTTATCAACCCTTAATAGAACCAAAAAAAAAAAGGCCCCCTTTCTTCCTCTGGAATACCCATGGTTTGATGGAAAAATGATTGAGATACTTCCGTGTAACAAATTAATTTTGCAAAGGCTATGGTAGGGAAGTAGAGAAATAAATCAAGAACATGCAAAAGGGTGGTACTTGTTAAGTCGGTATTTGGGGAGACTTGAAATATGCTTCTGTCCAACCTGAAAATTAAATTCTTATGGGTCCAAACCTTAATTTCTACCAAATTACAATTAAGTCATCCAGGGTATAATCATATTGAAGTATACGCTTGCCATTATTGGTCTTTTAATTTAAGTTCTTCCGAACCCTAACCCATAAACACCGTACATAAGAGAGTTCTTCATCCAACTTGAAATAAGGAAATTTTCATTGTTAACTAAGAGATTTGTGACTTTCACCTTCCATTTCCCCAGAATTTAGAATTCTTAGCAAAGTGGCCCTTGGTATTTGCAGCTACCATAGGGATAGAAAGAGGGAATTTCTCCAAGGTTCTCTCAGGGCAGTGTGCGTTGGGCTTGGACAAAGATTGCAATGACATGCGTCAAAAGTGTACTACTCAGGAAAGAGATTGTATAAAGTCTAGTTTGGATTCAGTCATATCATACGTTTTACTTTCTCTTCTGACCATCAGTTGATAGAACCTACAACAAAATTTTCTAGTCAGATGCTTATCATTACTACATCCATAGCTCTACATGGATGGTCCTGATGAACTAATAAATAAAAAGGCAATAAAACAGAAATTCCTAATCAAGAGGCTATAGACCCCAGTGATTCCAAGGATGGACTAAAACTCTCTGAAAATGTATGTGAAATTTGGGGGCATATGTTAAGTTTTCTTCAAAGAGAGTCTGCAACAATCATTTCTTCAGAAGAGTCAAATCCCTCCCAAAGCTTGAGTCAGTGCACTAGAGTGTCTTCACTGCACTAGAATCCTTTCATAACTGAATCAGGAACCACCTAGTCAGTCTACATCACTACATGAACCAGAAAAAACATTGGTTAATAGTAATGATGCTAACATCTTTTGAGTGTTTTCCATGTACCAGGACCCTCTTCTGAGCACATGACATTTACTCATTTAATCCTTATCAGGTGGGCACTAGTATTATCCCCATTTTACAGGCAAGGACCCTGGAATACAGAGAAGGAGGCAACTGGCCCAAGAACATGAGTGAAAAGTGCAGTTAGGACATGGGCAGAGTTGGGCCCGTAGTCCATGGGCTTGGCCAAGTTCTTAACCACTAGGCTATCCTGCCTCTTGACTGAAGGGTGTGCCCAGCCAGGGATTGTCCCTTTTAAAACAAAACAGAACAGAGTCTGAGGAAATGTGAACACTAAAAATTGAATTAAGGCAAAACTGTAGAGACAGTGAAAAGATCCATGGTTGCCAGGGGTTCAGGGAGAGGAAGGAGAGATGCACAGGTGGAGCACAGGGGATTTTTAGGGCAATGAAACTGTTCTGTATGATACTGCAATGGAGGGTCCATGATAGTATACATTTGTCAAAACCCATAGAACTGTGAAATCACAAAGAGTGACCCTAATGTAACCATGGACTTTAGTTAAAATAATGTGTCCATATTGGTTCATCAATTGTAACAAATGCACCACATTAATGCAAGATGTTAATAATAGAGGAAGCTGTGGTAGGGGCAGCTGAGGAGGTATGTGGACCATGCAATTTTTCCGTAGACCATAAAATGCTCTGAAAATTAAATCTATTTTAAAAAAACGTTTTAAGGGGGCTAGAAGATAAACCTTCACTTGCCTCACCCCGTCCTCAATGCCAGGATGTTGGCAATTCAGAGGGATACCAGCAGAATGGCCAGGTGCTCCTTGGTGCTAGGAAGGGTACCCAGAGCAGCAGGCAGGGCCTCCGGGCACAAGGGGGTCGCTTGGTCACAGCCTTGAGGACCCACAGCACCTTACATTCAAACAGCACTTTCCAGCTGACAGCCACAGCCCTGTCTCTCCTTTCATTTGAGGCTCCCCACTTTCCTGCAAGGAAGACAGAGTGCAGATTATTTTACAGACTGGAAGACTTCCCTAGGGTTAGGTTATGACCCAGGATTCAGTTATAGCATAACTGTGTCTAGGATTCAGGTCTCCAGACTGCCCTCCCCCACCCACCCACCCCCATCCCTCTTCCCACTGCTCTTTGTGGCCCCACCCATCAATCATTTGGCACTAAAGAAAGGAACAATCAAACGGGATGGATCCTACGTGCACCCAACCTCTAAGGGCACCTTTTATTTGAGGGCATATAGTAGGCCCACCCTGAACCAATGCAAAGCCCTCTCATCAAATCCTCACAACAACCTACGGAAGAAGCTCTTCTCCACATCCACAGACAAGGAGACCGAGGCTTGGTAGCATAAGGAGCAAGTGACAAAGCACAGACTTCAGACCCAGGGGTGTCTGAATCCCCACTGCTTGCCCTTCACCACTGGGCCATCCTAGTGTCCAGGAGACAGGAAAAACAGACGAGGAGGAAATGAACGGCCCCGTTTGTGCGGTGAGCAATGCTTTCTACCTTCTCTGAGGACGGCGCAAACGGAAATCTGTTTAAAGCACTGGTGTGTGAGGTTAAAGTTAAAGGGGACAATTAGGAGCGATTAGTCACTGGAGGAGGGCTCCAGGGCGTCTTCAAAAATAGGCTCGGCTCTCGCTGCCTTGGACCTGGCTCCGAGGAGCAGTCAGAGCAGGCCTTTCTAGGCCTGCGATTCCGTGAGTAACTCTTTCTAAGGAGCCAGGCTGCCCGAGCTCATTAGCAACAATGGCCCCGTTTCTCAGGGGCCGTCCGGGCAAGCAGGTCCTGAGGAAGTGTCCTTGGCACCCAGCGATGCTGAAATGAGCACCAGAGCAGCTGGCACAGGACCGGTCTCATCTCTTGATCCTCAGGAAGGGCGCAGTCAGCCACTCACCCTTTTCTGTCCTGAAAAGCCAGGAAGCCAGGGCGGCGGGCGGATTGGGTTTCAGCACCTCTGAATGCAGCATTTCAGACAGTTACTCCTTAATTTTAATTCATTCCGAGGCCCTAAGAGAAGCATTCTGGAGAGGGGCGGGGAGGGCTTTGAAAAGGTGTTTGGGGAGGAGAGAAAAGGAGATCTGAGCTCAGGGAGCGAGACGCCAGGAGCTGCGGAGAAAGAGCAAGTGAGCCCCGCGGGCCAGCTGGTCGCACCAGTGCCCGGGCGGACGCGGCCCCGAGCCCCCGAGTCCCCGAGTCCCTGGGAGTCAGGAGGAGAGCAGCCTGGGCCAGGCCTGCGGGAGTTCTGCGCGGGTCACGCCGGCGGCTGGCCTGGAACCGAGCTCCCGCCCACGGGCCTTCCACAGGGTGAGGCCCACTAGGCCGCACCTCGCGTGTGCTAGGCCCGGGAGACGCCTCTTCGCGGAAGCTGCCCTCTGCTTCCAGCGCTGTGTCCCCTGAAGAGTGTCTGCACAGAGCCCAGAAGGCCTGGCCCGCCCCGGCTCTAGGCCCCCTTGGGAGGCGCTAAAGCTTCTCTCCCTCACCCCCTTCCACGGCTGCTGTGACCCCCAGGACGGCCACAGCACAGCAACCTGACCCCAGCACCCAGAGGAGTGGGGGTCCTCCTCCAGCAGCCAAAACGCTCTCTCAGAGGTTCTGAGACGTGGGTAGGAGGGAGCCAGAGAAAGGCCTCTGGAAAAGAAAAGGAGCGTAACTGGGAAAATAACTCGAGTGGGGGGAGGGAGGAGGGGAGGGGGGTGTCTGTAGCAGTTGCTCGTTTGGAGATCTGAAATCTGCAAGTGTTACGTCAAAGCTTCCTCCAAATGACTTGAGGAGAGCTTTTTGTTGTTGGGTTGCTGCACCCCCGGGACTCATTGGGATGGCAGGATAAAAATTAATTAGAGGCTTTTTGGAGGGGGCTTTGCAAGACAGCCTGAGGCTACGCTTCAGTCTGGTTGTTAGAAGCAATATCATCACCGCCTCCTCTCCCAGAGAACAGACCAGCGCCCGGCGGCCGGGGGGAGCCACAGAACGTTCAACACAGACATCAGAGCCAAGACTTCCTCCCAGAGAGATTACTTACCACAAACCAGTGGATCTACCTGCTGACAACCACAGAAATATGTCTTGTTTCATTTTCGGATTTTTAAGAGGGGTTACATCCGAAGCTTACAGAATCCTGATGAAATAGCTCTAGGAGGAGGGGCATCTGCCTCTCCCGAGCCTCTGAATGTGACATTCAGCCTGGGGAGAACCACCAAGCAGGCACAGGGAAAGCAAGGTCCTTTCTAGCCAGGGATTTTTTTTCTCTTTTTGGGGGGGAGTGACAAACTGAAAAGTGAGGCTCTAGGAAACTGGCACCATTTTGCATGACCAAGGTTTACATATTTACAAGAAATTTACAAGAGGAATAATCCAGCCCCTCCTTGCTTCCTGGTCTTTCTCTTCCTCTCCTCCCTTCCTCTGCCCTGCGAGTCCTCACACGTCCTGTCCCCTCAACACACACAGTCCTCCTCTACCTGAAGTACTGACTCAGCGAGTGACCTCTTGAAGTTTGATTAATTGGAAACTGGCTCCTTAAATCTGGTAGTTTGAAGCATGATATCAGTCCTGGCATTTCATCAGCTACAAGTAGCTTTTACGACTGTATTTCACTCTGGAAACAGAGAACACGAAGTGAGCAGATGTCTGAGTTCCCTTCTTAGGTGTATTTTTAACCTTCAAGAAAGATCCTTTGCACTTATCTAATACACTTTGTCTCCAGACGAGTGTAAAAAAAAAATGTTAGCTAGTTCATCTTTAAAACCTTTCCTGTGATGTAGACAATAATTAAGATCCCTGCTTTATAGATGGAAAAACTGAGATAGTTCATATTTCCCATGTCCAGAAAAAGGCAATCTATGTGTGAGCTCAGGGAAAACTTGGAAACTCCTAGGGCCCTTCCCCTCTCCCTAAACTTAGCTATGTCTATTTTACTGCCTGTAATTGTTTCCTTGCCTCATGGTGGGGGGGTGGGGGAACCAAAGGGAACAATTACCAAAAGCAAATTTTCCCCAAACAGCCATTTCTAAAATGATTTCACCAGCTGTCTATTATGAAATCATACCATCACACAACGTTTCAGCAACTTCCTGCTTTCAAAGGTGTGTTCTTTAAGGTGAGTCTTATTCCCTTGACCTCAGATAAAGAATGTTCGTGATGCTCACATGTTCAGAAGAAACAAGAAGCCTTCTTCCTAGGAAAGCTTACCACCGACTTTGAACACCTGGCTTATTCCTGAGTGGATGTAAGACAGTGGTGAGCCAAGCTGACATCACTTGGAGTCCTTGCTTGCTTGTTCTTATGCATTACTAGACAAGAAATAGTTCCCAGGACCTGGTGAAAACAGTGCCTGGTTAGTAAGCTCAATGAGGAAGCACAAGTCCACCCCTTCTTCGTTTGCCCTCTGCCAAAGGGACATGAAAAGAGATACGTGACGGTGGCTCTCAGAACCCCGGTACCCATTAAAGTGAGAGCCAAAAAGTATGGCTACTTACTAACCAGTCGCCTGAAAATCAATCTGCTGCTTTGTAAGCAGCCAGCATATTTAGAATCTTGGAAATTAAAGATGGAAAAGACCTATTAAGTCTTCTAGATCATTCCCTAGGGTGCAGGCTTGTCCCCTGTTGTATGTTTGTTATTGCTATGTCAGGCCTAACTTTAAGAGTCTCAAACAGTAAACACAGAGGAAGCCGAGAGAGTGGTGTGAACAATGATCACGTGATGAGAAGTCTCCTAGCTTCTCTCCAGCCTTTGGCAAGCCCAGAAAGGATTTGTATTCCCCAGGGCTTGGCCCAGAAAAAAACAGAGCTTCTAGAGACTGAGACCTTAGGGAACATCTTCGCCTCTTTGTGTTTAGCAGAGTAACGTGCTGACTTCATAAAACATCCAGGCACAAGCCGTAAGGGAAAGCCAAGAAACCAGGTGTTCCAGGATTCATTTTAAAATTAAATATCCCTACCCCAGGGAATCCAAACTTTTCTCTTTCAAGCTTTTGTATGGGTTGGTCAGCAGTCAACTAAACCATGTTTCCAGCAAGTGGCAAAAATAGAGGAAACATTTTCAGAGATGCCATGACTGTATTCCAGAACGTTCAGAATGCCAAATGATATGAAAATAAGGGCAAGTGGCTTCACAATAGTACAGTCAAGGTTTTCTGAGAAAACCATTTCTCTTTGTATCTCTGTTCCCAGCTAAAGAGGAAGCAAGACAAATTCACAATTTCAGGTGGGAGTGCCTTTAAATGAAGGTAAACAGAAGTGAAAGCTAATAGAATCCAGAGAACAAAGAAATCAAAACAGAATACAAGCCATGTTCTTTTTGCTTCTCTGGTTTTGAAATTATGGAGAAAGTCCCTTTTGATAGTCCTGTTAAAAATTCTAAATTCGTGCATTGTGACGTCTAACTCTGTTATACTACATGGATGAAGTGAAAAGAGAGTCACAGGTCCAATGTAGAAACTGCGCACATCTTTTGCACCAAGGATGATGAAAACGTAACCACTTCACATTTCCAGGAATAGGAACAGCTATCTTCCAAAGAGATTCGCCTACCCACTTTCTGGTCTAAAGGATCAGAATCATTTTCTTTGCAAAAATGAACTTTTAAAAGCCTGAAGTTTGACTCACAGACCAGCAGCACATTCCCTTCTGAAGTCCCTCTAACCTCTGCCCTTCTCACCATAGCCCTTTTCTCTTTCACTCTAAAACATTATCTCATCGCAGCATTGCAGCTTTTTTAAGTTCAATGTCAATAGCTAGTTAGTAGAGGGCAGGAGGGTCAGGGATTAGGACTCCAAACTGTCCTTGACGTTTCTCTGTGGGCTGATCTGCTGTTTCCATCAGCCCAATAAAAAAAAATAAAAAAAATCCCTCTTTACTATCTGAGAAAAGATCAGAACAGGAAAATGTCAGTTTGAGAGCTGACAGAATTCTGATAAGAATGAGCTGGAAATGAGAGAAAGAAAGGAAGAAATGCTGTCAGTCTAAGAAGTTTTTAATTTAATGTTTTTAGACAAATGTTTCCTGCTGAGTGTGTATGTGTTTTTCACACACAACTTTTCCATCCCTCCACCTCTTTCCCAAATGCTCTTATTGAGAGAAAGGCTGTCTATTTTGATTTGATTTGATTTGACTTGATTTTTTTACGGTCTTTCCACAACCTTTTAAAGATCTGGAAGGGTCAGCCTTCCTGGCCTGAAAGCTGTAAGCACATTCACTTCCACAGAATTTCTTCTAAGCCCTGAAATAGTTTCCACTTTCAGAAGTACCTATACATATTTTTAGAGTTAGAAAGATAATTTAAAGTCTCAGGCTTAATTGAACGACAGAACGGGGAATGGAGTGCTACAGATGGAAACACTTTCCAAGTGTGGCGACCTCTGAGCTCGAATAAAATACCTACATAATGAAGGCTTGACGATCATAATGGGCATTGTTTCTGTTGCCTTGGATTTTTTGTTTGTTGGTTTGGTTTTGTTACTTATTTTGTGACTTTATTATTAGAGGAAATGGCTGGTGTTTTTAAATACAGGCTACGTGAAACATTAAGAAGTGACCTCAGTGAAATGATATATTCGTCTTGAAGAAAAGGCAAACTCCTTTGATGAATAAAACACTCGATAGGAGTAAAGTTTTTCTTCTGAATGTAAAAAAGAAAGAAAGAAAAAACTTTTTTCTGGAAACTAGGGAATTGCCTAATTCACCAACAAAGCATTTACTGAGCACCTACTATATTTCTGGCAGTCTCCTGGGCATTTTAAATCATCCCATTTAATCATAACTCTATGAGGCAGATATTATTGTCCACATTTCACAATTGAGAAGAGTGAGGCTCTGAGAGGGTGGGTTTGTCCAAGGTCTTGCAGCCACAATAGCCCCGAGCTGCAGACCTGGTGGGGCTGCCCGACACCCTGTCTGTACAGAACATGTCCTGTGCTTAATGATTTTGTTCTGAGCCTGTTTTACTTCGTCGGGAGGCCTTAAATGTTCTGGATTCAGCTTTGTTTAATAAATTACAAAAATTCCTTAGAGCTACTTTTCAAATTTAACTGGGTGTCCTGTTTATTTTCTAAATCTGGCAACCCCAACATCTGGGTTTCATGACCCCCCCAATCCAGAGGTTGGCTCCTTCTTCCACACAAAAGGAATGGCTTTTTTTCTGAACAATTTGCTTACTCCTTGATGAAACAAGTCACGTAAACTTCATGTTCAAGCTATAGTATTTCAGAATGTGGGCTCTTGAGTCAGCTAACTGGGTTCAAATCCCTGCTCCACCACTTGCAAGTTATATGACCTTGGGCAAGTCTCTCAACCTCCCTAAGCCTTGGGTTGCTCATCTGTAAAAGGACAAGAAGAATGCTTGCCTCAGAGGGGTGTGTGGAGAGTTAAAAAAGAGAATGCATATAGTAAAACCACCCAATTCCTGGCACATAGTAGGTTTTCAAGAAATATTAGCTATTCTCTCTGCCCTCAAAATCATCCTAATATAGTCCTTCAAAGCATGACTCTTCTCAGGCCATCCCCTTGCTTTAAGAGACAGTGCCCAGGGAAGCAGATGTGGCTCAAGTTGTTGGGTGCCCACCTACCACATGGGAGGGCCCGGGTTCGGTGTCCAGTGACTCCTAAAGAAGACAAGCAAGACAGAGAGCTGATGTGATGGGCTGGCACCGCGAGCTGGCGCAACAAGATGATGCAACGAAGAGACACAACAAGGAAACACAATGAGAGACCCAACAAGCAGGTGACACAACAAGAGGTGGCTGAAGCCACTGGGTGCCTCCCTCCCACATGGGATGTCCCAGGTCCAGTTCCCGGTGCCTCCTTAAAAAAAAAAAAAACTGGCCCCATCAAACTTTCCAGTCCTCTTTCGTCCCCCTCTACTTAGGAGATAGTCAATGAATGTTTGTCAGGATGACCTGTTGACTTTTTCCAAGAGTTACAATTTCTTTCTTCAGGGGTAAGTTTGAATTCTTTTTCTCCCAACTATAATTTACCTGACGTTGGCTCCTCTGGCCACCTGGTCTTTGCAGGTGGCTTTCACTTTTGAATTAAAGATGCCCGGTAAGTTGGGGCGTTCTAGGGCCTTAAACTGGAGTGACTGCAACGCTAGCGCAAGTGTCAGCAGGAAGACCTTCCGCAGCGAGGGGCTGCAGATTGCGACTCTCCCCCCCACACCCTCCACAGCTCCCTCTGGCCACGCCTTTCGAGATGAATCCCCAGATGGGGAGTAAAAAGCCTCCTGGCTTAAAAGTGGCCAGGCCATAAGCACGAAGGAGGGATTTTACTGGCCCATCCTCGCCTCGCTCTTTTATTGTCTGGCATTTCTGCTACCTTCTCTTGAAACTGACAAAAAAATATCATCCATAAACCCAGCATTTGGGTTTCCAGGCTTAGATTCACGTCGTCCACAAAGGCCTCGGGGGTGGCTGCGCAGCGGCCTCCTCTCACAGAGGTGCTGCTGTCTCTTGGTCACCCTGTGCTGTGATGAAAGGGGAGGTGTCAGCCCCTGCCTGAACAAAGAGACACGGAGAAATACCTGGTGGCACCTGTGCTTGTGGAGACCCGAGGGGGCGGGACGAGAGGGGAGGTTAAGTCAGTGGGAGGGTAGGGAAACAACCCGGAAGAGCCAAGCTTCCCCCAGGGAGAGCAGTGGCCGGCCTAGGGCTTGTCTTGGTAAACGCCAAGGATACAAAACAGCCCTCTTTACAGACACATGACCTGCTTCCCCAAGGCCCTGCTCTTTACGGATTCATGTGCTGGCATAAGTTCTAAATTGCTGCCAGTTTCACAACTGTTTTTAATTTAAAGGGCTCCAGGCCATGATATTCCAGGGCAAAGAGAGGTTTTTTCGGCAAGCTGGGGAGAAGAACAAGATCGCAGCGCCCCCACGGTTTGCAGCAGCCGACTTCCACGCCTCGGCTTGTGAAATCGTTATTAATTTCTCCCTGTCTCCACAGTGTACTCTCATTCGAAGATAAGCGCACATGCTGGAAACTAGACAGAGGAAGCTCAGGCAAGGCGGGGGGGAGCGGCACAGTCGAGTGCAACAGCTATAAACATAACTTCCTTTAAGAAAAAAAAAAATAATAAAAGGGCGTCTCAGAGTTTTCCAGAACTTAAGGCAGTGTGTGATGTCTGAACTGTAGCATCAACCATCTCCAGGAGCTGATGGAAAGAGATGGGCTCAACAGCAACACCCTCCCACCCCCCACCCCACCCCCCGCCCCACCCCCACACACACAAGGAGTTCACCCTGGCAGGGAACACTTGACGAATCCCTTCGTGGAGGAAAAACCAAACAAAGGAACACTCACCTCACTTTACAGTAACCCAATTGCGAAAGAACAGGAGAGCGAGCCAGAATAATTATACAGACGTTTTATTATCCACTGCTGCCTTTTAAAAGCCAAAGTATGAACTTCTAAATGCTCTCATTGGGATCTTCCTTTCCTCCCAACTCCAAGGAAAAGGTCAGAAAAATCAGGCCCTGGTCAAGCCTGTTTGACATCTTTGGGCCATTTAGGAAAAGACACTCCCTCTGGAGGGACAATTAGAAAAAGGCGCCCCCACTGGGCAGACAAGCCCCATTGGGTGCCTGCTTGGATAACCAACATGTCCTTTGTGTGCAGAAAATGCTGCCTGTCCCTCCAGGTGGATGCCACCCTGGGCAAGGGCACACTGTATGGTAGCTTGGCAAGTGGGACATGGACTCGTTTCAGCCCACACTTGTCCCCGTCGGCTGGGTACCTTTATACAGGGCACCCAACCATGCCAGTGGCCCTAGCAGGACTAGCACCCCAATGTGCTTCTGTTGGAACAGAGTGATTTGGGGTGATGGCCTCCCTCCCACAGATAGAGCTGGCAAAAAGAAGTTTATAGGGCTCTGAAAATAAGATGGCAACCATGTGTCTAACACCATCTTTGTAAAAACTGCTCCCAGACATTCCCAGAAGGGATTTCTCTCACAAGAAGAAGGCCATATAAAGAAGTGGAATGACAATGTGATTCCAGCACCTTAAGGGACCACCATGGCAGAGCAAAGCTTCGGTTCCCTTGGGAAGGCCAGCATGGGCACATCAGAAAGAGTGAGTGGGTTGGCATAAAAAGCTTATTGGCAACAGTTAAGAGCCCCCATCCTACCTGTACAAGTGAGCTCTAGGGCCACTCACATCCTGATGTCAGCATCTGTGACCTCAGAATCTCTGCTGGTAGACAGGGCTTACAGACCAGACATTCTGGATCCTTCTGGGCTGTCTAGACCAGGCTGGAAAGTAAAAGCCAAAAAAATAAGAATGAAATAAGAAGATCCCTTGTGAATGGATCTGAGTCCTGAATCTCTTCCCAACAAGCCTCTAAATTTGCCCTACAAATATTTGGATCTGTGTATAGCAAATCTGAGTTTCATGGACAACTTGCTCTCTTGATGACCTCTGGGTCCAAGAGTTGGCTGGAAACAGAAGCAACCGTCCAAAGCCTGGATGGATTCGGCTGGGCTCATTCCCTGCAGGCTTTGTTCTTAAATCTGTTTATACGCTTTCCCGTAGGAGTCTGTAATTTTAATCAGTAAATATCTCCCTTGATTTATCACCTTCTATTGACATAGTGGTAATTCAAGCAGTGGAACTGAAGGCTGGGCCTGCTGTGTGTTTTTTCCCCTCATTGTGCCCTGCCTCTGTTTGCTTTTTCTCAGCCCTCTTAGGTAATTGGCCTGCCTCTGACACTTTCTGTATGACATGCCTGTGGTCAGGGGTCAGTGGGTTCGCCCTTCTGAAGAGCAAAATGCTCTAACCAATCGCGACAGCAAACCCATCTTGAGTTTGCTAAAACCAGAGCAGACAAACCACAGACTGATAGGACCCAGTGGATTTCATTTAAATAGAAGAAATCCAAGATGCTTGTAAAGGACATTGTTATTCTCTCTAGCCCCAGAGACAGTTTGGAGACTTAATCCACTGATTTAGGATCTCCCAGTTGAGCAGGGAGATCCTCCCTCCCAGGCCTTCGGGAGTTGCCAATTTCCACTTTAGCAGAATGATCCCTTTGTAAACATGGAGTTGGATAAGACAAGTACTCAGTTCCACTTTTCATTAATGTGTTTATTTATTTAGTAGCTATACTGGTAGATTAGTAAAATTCCTTGAACACAGAGTATCCTGATTTCAATATCCCTGTTCATGATCTCCTTAATGGTCAAGATAAAAAAATGAGGACTTCATGGTCATAGAGCTAGGTGGATTCAAAACTTGCCTGGTAGGCTCCAATGCTCTGTGCTAAGCTATTTGTGTTTGTAGGTGGCCCAGAACTAAAAGGAATGGCTTGATGTTAAAGGACAAGGTCTAGATTCCCAAAAGATCTCAGTAAACTGAAATGATGGACTAAAATGTAAAAGCTAAAATCAATGTAAAATTTTAAACTTCAGCTCCAAAAATCAAATGCCAAAACCCCAAACAAAAGCAAACTGTTTAAGTACAGGTTTCATGAGAACACTTTAGAAATTTAGGTGTCCAAAACTTAGTAGATGCTAACTGTGACCCATGGCTATCAAAAATACTAATGAAATCTTAGGTTGTATTGGTACAAGTATAGTTCCCTTCAGCCATTATCTCACTATACTTTCAGTTCATTGAAATTCTTCATCTTTTTATGGCCCATAGTAGATAGCACAGTGTCCCATATTACAGAAGCTTATTTAAGTACCATTTGGATGGATGGATGGATGAATAGACAGATGGTTGAATGGATGACAAGGAAAGAAACTGACCCTCTGGTCAACACATATCTGAAATATTGCATTCAGTTTCCAATGCCATGCTTAAGGATGGTCATGGATAAAGTGGAATGTGGTAAGAGAAGAATGCCCGGATTGTGAAGGATTTGGAAATCATGCTGTAGGTGAAAGAGTTGAAAAAAATTGGTACATTTAATCTGGAATAGGAGAAGGCAAAGGAGTCTTTGGAGGAGAGGCATTGGGATAGGGGAGAGAAATGTGGTCCAAATTTAGAAATTTTAAAGGGCTGGTATGTGTGAGAGAGATTAAACAAGTTTACATTATTCAGAGGATAAAATTAGAACCCCATGATGGAAGCTACAGATAGGTAGATTTTAGCTTAGAACAAGGGAGAAGTCTTCACCAGTTGGAAGTATTTGCCAGTGCCTACAGGGAAGTGGTCTGATTCTACTGACGGGTCTTTCTCTTTCTCACTTGAGGCCGACCGTCACAGGCAGCTCTTCCCCTAATTGCCATTCCTTCCTTCATGCTTTATTTAATAGTGGTTTACCTTAAAGTTAGTTTACATATCTGTCTCCTCCACTACGTTATAAATTCCTTGAGAACAAAGCCCATGTCTTTCTTATTCTTTATACATAGTAGACACTCAAACATTTACTTTATTTGTTGAGTTAAATAGAACTCGGCTGCCTCTTTGATTCAAGTCTAATACCAAAAATTAGTTTGGTCTAGGTGGGGATCTGTGGAAATACAGAGACTCTGAAATGGCAATACAGCAGTGTTGGTTCTACCCCAGTATTCTGTGTATATTGGTGAAGTCACATCTATGAATCTGTTATTCCCATCTTTAGAGTAAGGATACCTGTATTCTCAAGGTTGTAATGTAATGTTTCATATACTTTCAAATCAATGTAATCCCTAAATTTAAGGATGCTTTAAATTCATTTCACTAAAAGCCATTTATCTGCCACCACCCATCCAAACATCTACAAACCAGTCTCTTTTGTGTATAATGGAAGAGATAGCTATTTTCTTTTGAATCTTCCTATTTGCATCTTCCTTATTAATTCAAATCATTGAATATTTGAGTCTGAGGGATATACAGTTTTCACCTTCAGATCACATTAATAGTTTCAATCAAGGAATGGGATGCCTCAAATGTGCTTAAGAGATAGACTTGCTTCCATGACTTAGTCTCCCTGATAGTGCAAATTCAGGTGGGGCCAAGGATGTAATGACAAAGGCAGTTATCCTCATGCTTCTTCTGTGGATGAAGGGCATTACTCTGATTCAAGCCTTCTGCTCTTTCTCATAATTACATTATTGCCGTCATGCTGAATTAGATTGCAGGGTAGGGCTGGACCAGCGCATCATGGGAAGCTCAGCTCTGGTCTAGCCTCCATTCCATCACATTGTCACATTCTTTCCCAAAGGTGGCAGCACTCTGGTGAATAGTAAAATGAAATGGTTCCCAGAGACAGAGACATGATTAGCAAAGTGCATAGAGGCTTTAGAAAAAACAACAGGCTATCAATCAATAAATAATAAAAATTCAGTTGAGGGCATTTTCCATCTTGGTGTTCCTGGCTATGGGAGAGAGAGATGCATGAGGACAGGTCAAGTTACTCCTCCTCAGCCCATGTTACACAGCTTTGGTATAACACAATGTAGATACACAATGGGCCATGGTAAGGGTCAAATATGAGAACCAGGAGGAGAATCACTTCCACCTGATTTCCTACCATCACTTCAGGCTTTCAGGTAGCACCCTAAGATAACTGATCTTGGCTGTTCATGGAGTAATTGCATAGACATTGATCTCTTTTTATTATTATTATTATTATATATATATATATATTTTTTTTTGAGGTACCAGGGCCGGGGATTAAACCCAGGACCTCGTATGTGGGAAGCTGGTGCTCAACTACTGAGCTATACCAGCTCCCACATTGATCTCTTAATAGTAGATGATGAGTTAATTCATCCCCAAATCCTTCTAACTTGGCTGATGACCAGTTGTTAGTCATTGCACTCACTCTGGGCATTATATATTCTCTTTATGATTTACATATAAATGAAAGTGTGAGCCTCCCAAAGAAGAAACTGGCCTATAAGCAAGAGAAAAGAGTAGGGCAATGGTGGAGTGGTAAGGGCAGTGCTGGAATGATTTAGGGATTTGCCGTTGCCAAGAGACCAGGATGGACAATGGCAAAAGGAGAAGAGAATAAATAAAAGTGGAACTTGGAGACTATGACTGAGGGACAAGCTGGGTTGAGAGTGGCTCTGGTATTAGAAGAGAAAAGGTAGGTAAGGAGTCAAATTCATTTATTTATGCATTCATTCAACAAATATTTCTTATGCTAGGTAAGGATATACAGACACAGCCCTGCCCTCAGGCAAAGAAATATGTAATCCCAAGTTGGAAAAACTGCTATGAAGGAAACAAATAGGGTGCTATGGGAGAAAATCATGGGAAAAGGGGTTAAAGAATTGGGAATCTATTTGAATAGACTGGACAGATAAGATCTCTAAGGAGATGACATTTAAAATTCAACTTGGAGGATAGGAAAGAACCAGCCATTACAAAGAGAAAAAGGGAAGTGACTGAGGCTAAGAGAATGAATGTGAAGGCCCCGAATCAGAAAAGTCCTTGGCAAATTCAAAGAAGCAAACTGTTAATGGCGGCTTTCATTTAATCAGCACCTATCACGGCCAGACCCATCTAGGTGCTTTAGCTGTGTTAAAGCATTTACTCCTCCCAAGCCTAAAAGCAGGCTTATTATTATCTCCACTTTCCTTGGGATGGAATGAGGCT
Source organism: Cabassous unicinctus (assembly GCA_029593785.1). Taxonomy (NCBI): domain Eukaryota; kingdom Metazoa; phylum Chordata; class Mammalia; order Cingulata; family Chlamyphoridae; genus Cabassous; species Cabassous unicinctus. Next base: position 72,032 of record JAQZBX010000828.1, read on the forward strand.
AGTGTGTCTGGAACATAAAGAACAAAGAAGACGTGGCTCAAGATCAAAGTGGAGAAGTAAGCAGAGGCCCTTGGAGTTTTCAGAAGGGAAGTGGCATTGATCTGATTTGGCTTTTTAATGGATCCCCCTAGCCAGTCATTGATGAGTGGACTGAAATGGGGCAAGAGAGAAAAGTGGATGGGCCATTTCTAAGGTGATGCGGTACCAGGCAAGAGTAGGTAGAGCTGGACGAGGAAGGTGGTAAAGGAGATGGCAAGAAATGGCAGGATTCAAGGCATGTTTTGGTTGGGTTGGGATTTGAGAGGCAACCAAACATTGAGGACATAGAAAGAAAACATATGGATTCAAACCTAATACCAGTTATCTTCGATAATTAAAGAAAGGAAAGGGACAAAGACTTGGGGAAAAGACTCCTTAATAATTGGGAGATTCTCAGGTACCAAACCAGGATCCTGCCTCGCAGACAATATAAAGTTTAAATATGCATTCCCTACATGTTGTACCATTTTTCCCTCCATGTTAAATGGACACACACACACATACACACCCTGATCCACTGAACACTCAGAAGGAAACAGCAAGTAAGGCTTCCTCCTGTGACCAAGGAAGTCTCGATGCAGAGAAGAGAGTCTTTCTATCTAGAAACTGCAGTTAGAAAAAAAAAAAAAGATGAAGATAGCTCACCTGGGGGAAATAGATCCAGCTGACCTCAAGCCAATCATTAACCCTGCCTGAGGCCTTCAGGACACTCACACACTTGGGAATTCTTAGGAGCCCTGAAACTAAGAGCAAAGTTTATTTTCAGAACAGGGCCTGAAGAAGGAAGAAAAGGATAAACAGGTTATAAATGTTTTCATTATTTTTAAATGGCTTCCACCCCAGCGCTGCTCCCCAAATATTAAAGGAACAAAGGTCAGAGAGGATTTATGTGAGAGCATTTTCTTTCAACTCTCTGCCATCCAAGCTTGCAACTGCCCCGTCTCCCACTTCCACTGCATTTTCTTAATGGGAACTACTGGGTCTCTCTATGACCATTTTGTAACTTTGGCCAAACCTGGGCGTCCAAGCCTGATGGGTTTTCCTGGCAACGGACTGGAGCTGTGGTCGGCCTCAGAACAGTAGCCACGTCATGTTCTCCAGGGACTGCCTCAGACTTTCATGCGATACAGTTCTTCATCTGGGTTTTATAGAGAACAGGAGTCTTGACCCTGGAGTGGGAGAGAGCAGAGCCTTGTTAGCAACTGTCGGGAAAAACTTTAAGGAAAATGAATGTGGGTGAGGAAAGGGAAACACGAAAGGCCGAGGAAATACAGACCCTTCATCAAGCACTGGTCCCACTCAGACTCCCTGGGTATGGCCTTCAGACTAGCAAAATCAACTCCAGATATCTGGGGGAGAGCAAGACGAGAAGACAAAAGTGTCGGGGGGAAAATAACTGCTAATATGATAAAACACGAGTGTATACAACAAAGCCACATCAATGATCTCAGGAAACACAGCCTGGAAAAAGTATCAGAGTCCTTCAGTGTGAGGTAATGGGGTACATCTAATTATACTTAAGAAGCTGCTTTAAAAGCCTTTCCTTTTTTTCCCTCACGAACCAGTCCAAAGCGCAAACCGAGAGACACCATTATTTCAGGAGAAGGGAGGAATTTAGAGAGCACCCTGGGAAACAAGGTTGCTCTTTTCCCAGAACTGAGAAAAACTATCACACAAACCCTTCCCTGCCTGGTCTCTTTTTCCCCTCCCAAAAAAAGTCCCATCAGGAAACAGCAGGAGGAGAGAGAAAAAAAAGAAAAAAAACACAGGCAGCCCCACCATGAGAAATCAAGGCAGTCAAAATGACATTTGACACCGCCAGGCCACAGCTGAAGAACAAGGGAAAAGTTTTAGGGCGACTGTCACTGACCCATAGTCCCTCACTCCTAACCTTGCTCTCCAACATATGTTTCTCATTTCCTTGCTTATAGCTGGTCCAAGCTAATGATATGTGTTTTGGCCCAGATCCCGTGCTTGGCATACAGCCGGCCTTGTTCTCATTGTCCCAGCTACTTACAGAAACCTCTTTCTCTGTCTCTTTCTCTCTCTCAAAAAACCGGCTTTAAAGAACAGTAAATATGCAAACCAGCCCCCGCACTCTGTACAGCTACCATCTTGAGCACGGACCCCTCCACCCTAACACACCCCATCAATAAAGGCCTGAAGAGACTGCCCACGGGTGAGGGGTAAGTTCAACACAAAAGCAGTGGAAATTCAAACAAATTGGCCCATTAGAGTCTCACACGGCTATAAATACAGCTCGGCTCGGGCTATTTTGAGGGACGGTGGCATGGGAAAGTTCGGCCTGGAATCTTGAGTCTGTCAGAGGAGACGGATTTCTCCCGAGACATGGGAAGAAGATGAAGCACTCAGCGGGCAGGAGGAGCGAGGGCATCGAATCTGGTCAGTTTCAGGGCAAGGCTAAAGCTGGGTGGGGAGACGCGGCCAGGCCTCATCCCTGCTCCCCCGGGCCGCCGGCCGCCAAAGGCTTAGGTTCTAGTGTCACCCAGAGTGTCCATAACCTCTGAAAAAGCTGAACATGCCCTTTTGCCCTTCAGGGGTCAATGGACCATTTTCACTCTTCCTGAAGGACTGGGCGGGCGGGTGGAGGAGGGGTGGGAACCGCAGTGGCCCCGTGAGTGGGGGCAGGCCCCAGGCTGCAGTCAGACTCTCTGGCTGACCAGAGAGGGAAATCACGAGGAGGCCATTTTTACAGGTCAGACTCCACAGTGTGGCACCCAGATTGTAGATATTATGAAATTAGGGGCACAGTGGCATGGATTCTAGGAAATTGGGGCCCAGAAGTAAGAGTGACCAATATAAGTAGGCAGAGAATCCATATGCAAATGTTGAGAATTGCTTAACATTTCCCCTCAGGGTGTGTCAGCAGATGGCAATTAACTAACAGTTAGGAATGAGTAAACACTCAGTACACATATACTTAGAACTGTGTACCTGCCCAGGTTTTATGAACACGGACATCTTGTCAGTCTCCCTGCTGTCTGTGCAATTGTGAGGGACTGCTGGATTTGTTCTGCCTTCCCAATTTTACCAGGCCCCACCCTAATTTCTTTTCCAAAAGCACACCCAGGAGAATTTTGTATTTACTCATTCAGTTACTAAGTTTGGGCACCTACTGAATACCAGGCACTGTCTGAGGCACAGGGTCACAACAGACATGCCCTCATCTCCTGGGTCTTTCAGCCCAGAGGCTGGATTTGATCTGTCCCTCACCCATCCCCTCGGTGTGCCAGGGACGGCCCCAATTTATATCTGTTGTCCCGGTGTAATTATTAATAGCACTTCTTTTCACTCTCAAAAGTGTCCCAGTTTGGATGATAAATTATATGGTTACGCTATCCAGAGTCCCTTTTTAAAAAGTGCTTTTTCGGTATGAAATCTAATACACAGAGAGGAAAGTACAAAAATATAGCATCCTCTATTTTAGAGGGTCTTTGGAACTTGAAAAAGTCAAGAGAGGGTTCCCAAATTATCAAGAAAATGGCTTTAGCAGATTAAAATTTAATCAGCTCAAGAACAGGCACCACTGCCTTCTGGTCTTGAATCCTTGGCGCATGCTGAAGGAATGGCTGTCGGCGTCTGTCATCACAGACGGGTCTGCTCAGGTTTATCCATGATGCGTCTGGAACCTCAAGCGGACTGCCCTCTCCCACCAAGCATGGGGCACATGAGAGCACTTGTCCCAGCACAGCTCTGAGGGGAAGCGCCAGTGCAGGTTACCATGACAACACTCTTTCCTGAAAATCTCTGACTGACACTTCCTGGGGAGACAGGAAATAAAGACAGGAAGATACCAAGGTCACACTCTTCCCATGTCCAGCTTCCCCTACCTCCCAGACTCATGGGATATTTGACCTTTCCTGGCTCAGCATTTCTTTTCTCATTCCCATCAGCAAAGTTGTCCTGGGGGCGAACGAACTGCCTCTGTACCCTTTTTCCCGGACAGCCAATAGAACCCAAAAAATACTTCAGTGATATTCTCTATAGAAGTAACTAATGAGGCAAAGATGCTTCAAAACAGTATGCAGCTGATCCCGAAGTGAAAAATAAATGGATGGTTTATGGAGTGTCTGTGCTTTTGAAATCAATGTTTTGACATTAACACTCATTCGACAAATGTTTCTGGGCCCCTACTATGTGCCAGGCACTGTGCCCGAGACTGGGTGTAGAGTGTTGAGCCCATGGACGTGGCCCCTGCCTCTGTGGAGCTTACAGTGTCCTGAGGGAGAGAGGCATACAGGAATATCCCACAATTAATACAGAATTACCATTTATGATAAGGGCTGCAAGGGAAAAGTGCAGAGTGCTAAAAAAGAACCTGTAATGAGATCACATTTAGATTTGGGGGGGATGGGGTGCGGGGAGGGAGCAGTGCCCTGAAGAAGCAACATTGATTTAGGACCTGATGAACAAGAGGGAAGCGAAGAATGTCTAGCCTCCATTCGAATCATGGGTCTGAGAGTCTCCACAGCATTGGACATAACTTTTTTTTGCATTCCTGAACTATTTCACTTTGAGGCCAGAAGAGTTTTGGGGAGGTATAACTTTCAAACCTACATAGTTATAACCCACAACAAAAATAATACAAGGGGATAATAATACCTCACTTCTAGAGCAAAAATGTAGGTTCTCTCATATCTGAAAGCCCAGCACTTAGTACAGTTCAAAGCTTTGTTACCTTGTACTGTTTTTACATAGATGGTGCTCAGTCTTCATTGCATGAATGAAGGCATTGATGACCCACTGGATTCACTTTTATAGGATGCCTTTCTCGGACCATGGCAGGGATTTCACAAATATCCTCTCCTTCTAACACCATAGCATTATTGCACTTTTCTTACGGAGGGAATCTTAATGTGCTGGACTAAGTAATGGCTCTGAAAATAATTATAAAATATAATGCTAATGATTTGAAAAAGCAATTAAGAGGGGGAAAAATGCATTTTCAGGAGCATTTTGAAGTAGCAAGGGAAGATACAAGCCCGGTGAAGGGAAAAAGTATAAATGCTCCAAAAAAAATCATGGAAATAAGAGAAAGAAGCTTTAAAGGGAGAGGAGGTTGGAAGCCAGATGGAACAGTTCTCAGAATGCTTTGTGGGTGGAGATGGTGCCATTGGATTCTGTCGGATCTGCTGGGTACACCCCCAAAAGTCTGAGTAGGAATTAGGTTTGGAATGACTGGAGAGAAGGGAATTTGGGCTCAGTGGAACATTTAAGTACAGAGAAGCTTCAGAAATGTCAAAAGGCTGGCATTTATGGAGCAGGTGGTAGTAAGGACGTTTTCTGAAACAAAGGTAATGAAAGGGAGTATGAACTAAGAAGTCGCTCCGAATCTCACTGACTTAAGAAAGGACATTGGATAAGGAAGGAATCTAAGCAGATATTTTAAGAGGTTCCTCCAGTCTAAAAAGGCAATTCTTACTGTGAACGATTTAGACAAAAGAAAGTTTAAATAGAGGTAGGAGTTTGTTTCATCAAAGATGGCAGAGGGAAGGAAGTTTCAGGGAAGAAAAATTGCTGCATTTGAAAACCATTCACATTAAACTGGGAATGAATGGAAAAGGGAAATGTCTGAAAAGGTTCAAAGGGGTAGAAAAACTCGAAGGCTAAAATAATTGCCCCTTCTAGGGAGCTCTGATGTTCAAGAGAATTTTCTGCAGATAAAGACATTGGTTTAAAGTCACTGCTCTTTGGTTGAATACCTGCAGTCCCTGGTTTGGTAACAAGTTCCGTAAATTGTTCCAGCTTTAATTCTTTCCCTTCACAAGCCGGTTTGTGATAGTGCCATAAAATTTTCTTACCAGCTGCTCTCGGTTTCAGGAAATGATACACAGCAGATAGGGGAGAATTTTTTTTTCCTTTTTCACAGCATCTTGGCATACCTTTAGCACCGAAATGGTTAAAATATCAGCACATTTCACTGGTCTTGGGTTACTCATAAACATTCAGCAAAGCAATTTCATTCAATCGCACATATTAACTGCTTAAGTTCTTCTCTCTGAGGATGTGGACTGTTATTTTATGCCAAAAGTCCTGTAATTAAGTTTGACATAAGCGCATGGATTAAATATGTGTGTGTGTCAGAGGGGGAGGATGGAAGGTTTTCTCCCGTAGCCTTCTTGCCATATGGAGATTGTAACCGAATAATGTGCAAACGTTTTTAAGAGAATTTCCAATCTTATTAGTCAGTGTTGTTTATCAGGTAAGTCTCAAGGCCAGAGAGTTACAAAGCCAGTTTCTTTTCACCGATTTAGCAATAAGAACAAAAACAAAACATTAGCCATAAAACAGCCCAGACCCCTCATGGTGTAATCTTATAAAGCAGGTAACAGAACAGCTTTTCTGATGGACAATAGACTGTGGCTATAATTTGGAGCCAATTTGTCAAACTGACCTATTCCAGGGAATCTTTTAAATGCTGAAACCACGGTGAGGCTATGGCACACTGCACTGTGCTATTTTGTGAATTACTTGAAGGTATGCGTCATTCTGGAGCGTTTTGTTCTGACGTTTCTTTCATCACCCCAAGGTCTTCCTGGTCTGAAGGGTCCTCAGGTGACTGAAAAAGCCCAGATCACTGAAGTGGCCTAATAACAAACTTACTGTCAATTTCTGGCCATATTCGTGAAGGTTTCTTGTGGTTTGCGAGAGGAATGTTCTTGTTCCTCCCTTCCTAAAAACAGCTGAAAATAGCTTTTTTCAAATGTTTGAAGTAGAAAACATCCTCCTTGAGTTTCCCCCAACTCGAAGGATCACACTGGAAATTAACCCTAAAAAGGAAGTTAGCCACCTCCCTCCTTCCCTTCTGGTAAACTTGCTCCAGATCTCTTGCCCAAGCCCAGTTCGTTGCTGCCCTTCTGTCCAATGGTTTAACTAAGCTGACTCTTGTCTTGTGGCTCCGTCCTGCCATAACTTCCTCAAAACATCAAGGAACTTTATCCGAATCCCTGCAGGACCCTGCCCTGTCAAGGCCCAGGTCTTCACACTTGGCTATAGTTCTGAAAAGCCCCATTGCATCTATCTGCATCTATCCCCAGCTACCTTCTGATTTGTCGCCGTTTCACTGAACGAAACCTGGAATCCTTTCCTTCTTGAAGGCCACAGACCAGGCTGCTCACAATGTTGGCCCAGGAAGCCCCATAAATCTGTATGTCGGGCTGCCTTCTGGCATGGGCGTCCGGCCATTTTAGCCTATCCATTCTGATTTCATACTAAGTGGCTCAAACTGAACCCAGTGTTGAGATAAAGGCTTGGAAATTTGCTGTTCAGGAATAAGGATAATTTACTTATGCTCAATACAGCTCTCTGTATTCCCTCATAATTTGGGGGACGATCTGCCACATCCTTTGAAAGCCCATCCCAAGCCCTCCAGGAATACTCTCGTTTCTTACTTGATCTTCCTAGTTTTATAACTTATATTTCTGCTCCTTAAATGATATAGGCCTGTTCTTTGGCCCACAGTCTTAATGTATTCCAGGCATTCTGAGCTGCACTGTTCTCTTCTCTACTATCCCCCAAATTGGCACAAAATATCATTATCTTTGACCGTACTAACTGTGTCATTGTTTGGTGTTGTCTGCTTCTCTTAAATGATTTTCACTTACCAGTGGCTTCTTCTTATTTGATCTCTCAGGTAGTACTGTTTTACTCCAAAACCTTGTTCTCTAGAGAGGCCAGCCCATAAGACTTACCCAAGATGGGTAATGAAATGCTGCATAACCGGGCTCTTTCTTTTGGTGGCCATAGGCGTGGGGAGAAAAGAGTCCAGTGGTTTGCCATTCCCTAAGTCTGGTCCTGTGACTTGATATTCATGAGACCGTCCCAGGCCACTCTGAAAGGAGTGGACTAATTCTGCTTTCTCACTGTGTCTGGTTGCATTTTTCACAGTCTGCCATTTTATCTTGTCCATGGCCAATCCTTCCACAACAAGTTCAGAAATAGGCTAAAGCCAAAGCAAGGAGCCCCACTGACACAGGAGTGAGGCTGGGATTGTAGCTGATTTAAGTGGGGCAAAGTGTGGTATGTTAAGAACCCAGGAATGACCAGGCAGGCTTCCTTGACCTGTCTCACCTTTGTCTCCAAATAGGTCTCTCCATTTTTCTTCTCAGATGGTGTCGGGTTTTGCCTCTAGGCTAGGGTAATTCCAGCATGGACTGGCATTCCTCCTGCACTTCTATCTCCCCTCTGAGATATCTTCAGGACTAAGAACCTGTTAGGGGCTTTTGAGGTCTGTGCTCACAGCTTTCCAAATCTGACCGTGGTCTCATTGAAGAGCATGGTAATCTTTCTTGCAGTTTATGTATGGTGTTCTTTGCTTCCAATTTCTTGAGCATGACTCAAAATTACAAACTCCTATGCTTGTCAGTGAATGGTAGTACATGATAATTCGGTGAATAGAATGCCAACTCAGAAGCCCTACCACCTGGGTTCAAATCCCAGCTCTGACATTTAATAGCTGTCTGACCTCAGGCATGTTAACTTAACCTCCTGTGACTCATTTGCATCATCTGTATAATGGGGATATAAAAGCAACTACCTCTGGGTTCTTCCTGAGGATTAAACATATAAAGGGTTAACAAGAGTACTTGGCCTCTGACAAGCCCTCAAGAAGTGTTGGCTAAAGCCAAATGAATGGTTTGGATTCCAAATTTTCTAAGGAGTATCAGCCATAGCATTGTTTTCATTTCTAGACGAACTGGTCTTTCAAGGATCTAAGATGCTCAGGCTCTCAAGGAGATGAGTGATAAAGTAAAACCAAGTCTTCAGACTGTATCTGACTCTACTTGGCAGGATTTAGACACAACCTTACATCAAAACGAACAGTCTACACATGATGTAACATCCCACAGTCTAGTATATTGTTTAAAGACATGGAAGTTCAGGAAATAGAAAAAAAAAGTATGTACAAATTAATAAAAGGGCTTAGTTTTGAAATTCTTATTGTTTTCCCTGCTGCACACAGATACAAATTGCAGAGTTCTCAGGTGGGCTCCCTGTAAAAGTCAGAACCTTGCTAGAGTTGCAAGGTAGGCTTTACAGCTCCATGACCGCAGTCAAGACTTCCAACCAACCTCTGGACCTCATTTGACAAATTGTAATCAACTGCCATGCCTACCTCACAAGAATGTGGCAACCAAGAAATAGAATAAAGTGTTGGGAAATATAATCATTGTTATTATTAAACATATAGCTTTATTTGAATAATACCGTCAAAATTAAGAATGCTTTGCATTTATACAGAATATTTCTAAACAGTATTGAAATACTCTGTCTTTCTCATCTCCTTGACCAAACTCTACCCTTTTCTAATGCCCAAGTTGAGCCTCACTTCCTCTAAAAAACCACCCCCATACATAACACACACAAACGCTGTGGTGAACTTTCACTCTTCTAAACTGTTAGCCCACTTACGGCTATCCTTTCCACTTGCTTTGGCATCTAATCATTTGTCCTGGGAGGTGGCAGCCTTTTTCTATAAATTCCAGAGAGTAAATATTTTAGGCTTTGGGGGCCATTTGGTCTCTGTCACAACTACCCAACTCTGCAACTGTAGCACAAAAGCAGCCATAGACCCTACCTAAATGAATGGGCATGGCTGTGTTCCAATAAAACTTTATTTACAAAAAACAGGTGGCTGCAGTTTGCCAACCCCTTGTCTATAGGCTGGTTTTGTTATTGAGTCCTTTATTAGTGCCTTTTTTTGTTTGTTTTTTGTTTTTGGGCTGCCCACTTAGATTGTTAGAACCTCGAGGATGAGAACCATTATTAGGTGTTTGTAATGCCCTTTCTGGCCCTCGCCACCACCTCCACCTTCCTCCTGAGCCCAGCACCTGGTTCAAAACGTACCTGTTGGATTGAACTATCTCAAGGGAACGTTGCTTATTTATTGTAAATAGATAAACCAAGTCAACCAAGGAAACCAAGATATTCAGAGTGCCTTCAACAATTAAATCTGGAAAAAGAGATATGTTGTCCCCACAGAAGAAGAGATGGCTGTTCTGTACGTCAAAGACATGAGTGTAGGAAAAACGTTGCCCACCGATCACTGTCAAATCCTAAGGGAAATGCTATGGAAAACACCTGAAGACCACATGTTCCTGGAATCTGAGCCCTGAGCATGAATAACGCCATAAGACCAGGAACATGAGTAGCCTGGCGCTTTCCTTAAGGACATAGCCATAACTCTGAGCTCACAGACAACCGCCACTGTTTAGAGGCAACTGTTTCATCATTGACTTTGAGTTTAGAAGAACTTCTCTAGTGTTTCCTATTTAGCTACACCTGAAAAGAAATATTTTTATTTGTGGAACTATGATCCTCCAGGGCAGGTAGAATCATGGTTAAGAGCAGCAGGGCCTGGAGTCAGACCTAAATCCGAATTTGTTAGCCTTTTAGTAAGTCACTTAGCGTCTGTAAGCCTCAGGCAATCCTTCTGTGAAACGGGGATTTTGTGAGGGTTAAATGAGATTAGGTATATGAAGAACTTAGTGTAGGGCTCAGGACAGGGTAAACACTCAACAAATATTAGTGTCCAGTAATAGCAGTAGCAGTAGCAGTAGCAAAGTCACAGAGGCGAAAGATATTTCATTAATTAGACATAGAGTTACCATATGACCCAGCAATTCCACTCCTAGGTATTTCCACAAGAGAAATGAAAACACACGTCCCCGCAAAAACTTGTACGTGAATGTTCATGGAAGCATTATTCATAATAGGCAAAAAAAAAAAAAAAAAAAAAAAAATGGGAAATAACCCAAATGCCCATCAACTGACAAATGGATAAACAAAATGTGGTTTAGCTATACATTGGAATATTATTCCACCATAAAAATGAATGAAGTACTGATAGATGCTGTAACAAGGATGAACCTTGAAAGCATGATGCTAAGTGAAAGAAGCCAGTCACAAAAGGCCGCATATTGTAGGATTCCATTTATTTGAAACATCTAGAATAGGCAAATCCATAGAAACAGAAAGTAAGTTAGTGGTTGCCAAAGACTGGGAGTGGGGCTGGGGGACAGAAGGGGAAATCACTGCTAATTAATGAGTACAGGGTTTCTCTTTGGGGTGATAAAAATGTTCTAAAAATAGCTAGTGGTTATGGTTGCACAACTCTGTGACTACACTAAAAAATCACTACTTTAAAAGGTTGAATTTATGGCATGTAAATTATATCTCAAAAAAGATGTTATTTAAAAAGGTGTTTATTTAAGGAAACAAATGAACAACTCAGACATCCTCATCAAAATGAATCTATAATATATACCTTTTTAAAATCTGAGATAGAAGTTTAAAATTTAAAAATTCCACAAAAAAAGTGTTATGTACAGATATATTTTTAAGCTGATTAGTTATTAGTTAAGTCCATATGTTATATCCATGGTATTTAAATGTACTTATTGAGGGCATGTATACATAACCTTCATTTATAAACTCCATTTAATGGTAAAAATTACTCAGAGCCAAAAATTATGTGCTGAGGGCTTACTGTGTGCTGTGCATTGCAATGGACATGGTGGGCATAGGAGAGAATAAGAACCAGGAGGATGAAGCTTATCATCCAGCAGGTCTCCTACACATCACTCCAATCAGATGGGTCTGGTCACATTCTACTTTCTGTAGTTTATATCACAAGAAATATGGGATCTTTCCCAGATATAAATCATATTATCATCTTAAATCTCATTTTTTAAACCCTTCTCCCCAGGGGTATGCCATGCCCCACCCCTAGTTAAAAATCACATTTCTGAATTCTAGAAGTTTCAGTAAATCCAGGATCCCTAAATTTTACTTAGAGAACTAAGGGGTCCATGAGGTTATGTATGAATTTTGTGTTTTCTCAGTAAAAGAGGGATTCTCACATTTTTATGAACACAAGAATCATCTGGGAAGCTTGCTTACAATGCAAATTCAGTAGATCTAAGAAGGAGCCCAGGAGGCAGCATATTTCATTAGCACCCCAAGTCACACTGTTGTAGTAAGGCATGAACCACACTTTGAGAAATACTGTTCTCAAAGGCTGGGAACCAATGCATTGTCAAATGTTTATTGGGCACCAGCCCTAAACAAGGCACTGTGCTTGGTCATTTGGAGGAAGTGAAGACATAAATTCTCTCCCCCAAGGAGCACACAATCAAGTCTGAAAGACACAAAAATGACAACTGACCATGCAGTAGGGATGTGATAAGTACCAGATGAGTGACTAAGGACATTCATTTGGTACATATGTAAGGTCTGTAAGAGTGCAGAAGAGCAAGAGAGCACCATGAGCTGAGGTGGTTGGAGAAGAATTTGTGGAGGACAGGGGACACTTAGGCCAAACCTTAAAAGGTGACTCTAATGGTGAAGAGGGAAATGGAAGAATATACAGCAGACAAGGAGGGAGATTGGTTTCAGAGCAGTTAGCTATAGTGTGTTTAGATGAGGAATAAAAAGAAGCCCAGCTGGGAATGCCTAGTGAGGCCAAAGTGTGGAAGGCCCTAGATGCCTGGTGAGGGACCGGGACTTTATCCACAGAGTGTGGGAAACCACGGAACATTTTTGACCAGGAAAGTGGCAAGATGAAGGCAGTGCTTTAAAAGGATTCATCTGGTAGTAAGTCACCTCTTTTTGGAATGAGATGACATATAAGTAATAGAGTAATAATGTGATTGAAGTAGAATCCAGAATGGATTGGAAAGAGGGAGACCAGAGAAGAGAGACGGCTGGAGCGTCTAGGAGTGCTCTTCCACACTGGCCTTCCTCCCACCCCCCACCCCCCCAAAAATAAGCATACCATGACGAATTCCTACTTAAAAGGGAAGAGCAATACTAATATCCTTTCCTACACTCATGATAAGAGAGGTGCCAACTTGTTAGAAGCAATTAGGGAACGTGAATGTGATAGCAGTAATAAGGAACAGGAAGGTAGAAGAACGGATTTAACCAGGTTCTGAGAATGGAAAAACTGGCTGGTGTGGGGAAGAGAAGGGGATAGAAAACCATGCCTTCTAAACCCCCGTTTGGAGTTCCCATCCTTAGGACCTTGCTCATGAGAGCTTGAACGAGAAGCACTGCTTCCTGTGAAACAGGGCCACAACCCATGGGAAGTAACCTTTCCAAATGACCACACTGACTACCAGGAATGCTTGATAAGAAAGACTCTTAGCCAGCAGGGGAGATTTGTCATTTGACAACAATTAGCAGTCATGAGTCTAAACAATGCCTTATTTTTAAGGAAGAGATCCCAGTAATAAAGTTTAAAGAGGAGAAAAATAAGTTTGGTCACTGTTTGCTATGCAGCTTTTGCTGTGTAACAAACCACCCCAAAATGTAGTGATTTAAAACAAGAGACATTTATCATTTCTCACAATTCTGTAGATAGACTGGGCAATTCTTCTGGTCTGAATCAACTTGGTTGAGATGGCTAATTTAGAATGGCCTGACTTTCACGTCTGGCTGTAGACTTAATGTCAGCTGAGGTGATTTTGCTTATCCTCTAACAGGCTAGCCCAGGCTTCTCCGCACAGTGGTCTCAGGGTCCAGAGGGCAGCAAGAGAACAAATCTCAATGCACAAGCACTTTTCCAGTCTCTGCTCATGTCACATTTGCTGTGGTCTCATTGTCAGACAATGAGTCTGGTCTGGCCAAAGTCACGTGGCCAGACCAGCATGAGTGTGAGAGGGGACTCCCCAAGGGAAGACAGAAGGAGGGGAAGGATTTGTGACAATTTTTACTACCACAGTAATGTATGGCTACATATCATGTACCTCTAAAGAAAGTGGCAATTGCCTTCCTAATTCTGCTTAAGAATGCAGAATAATAAGCATCCATGTTGGACTTATGCTATATATATGACTGAATGTGAATGCTGTGAACTATTGCAAAAATAATTCATATATATATACGTAATTGATATAAAGCTTAAAAAGGAGAACAAAGAGAGGGAGAAAAGGAAGAAAGAGTGGGGCTTGGAGGGAGGGAGGAAGAAAGAGAGAGAAGGGAGAGAGAGGGAGGGAGGGAGGGAAAGAAAAGGGAGGGAGGGAGGAAGGAATCTTCCTGGCATATCCAGTTTCATTACTTTGCATTGGCTGAACACTACCAATCTTATAAAGAACTGAAACTATTTGGTTGTCAGTTACTTCTCTTATAAAATATCCTCCTATCTCCTGAATGCCTGCACGGATCCGATTTCCGCCACTGCAAAGGTGCTGGGCAGCATGCATCCAAGAACACTTCAGAGACCTGGAGCCTAAGTTTCCATTCCACAAAGTGGTAAATGCTTGGACTGCTGGCCCAGCCTTGGAAAGACGGAAGATACAAACCAGCAACGCCCCGTTCTTAGGACATAATTAATGCCCTGTTAATTTTTTTTTTCATCAACAAAGGATTACCAAAATACCACACAGTTTCCTTAAAAAATGTGACTCTCCCTTTCCTGTCTCATTTTTCTTTTCCTGGATCTGGACATGGTTTCCATTGGCCTCACTCAAACAGTTATTTCTGTTCATTTTCCTCAACTCGGCTCAATTCCTCCTCATCCCGTAGCCTCGATCTCAAGAAGTCCAGAAATGCTAATGCAAACTTTTAGTAGAAATGTAAGGGGCTCCTTGCTCACTCAGAGGGTCTTCATCTCAACTTCGCTTCTCCTGCTTGTGAGGCCAGTGTCTTCTTCCGCAGCCCACAGCAAACCACATGGTGTTATAAAAAGCCAGCTAACTAAATAATGCCATAGGAATCTTAATGACTGGGGTCATTTGGCCAACAGCATTACACAGTTTTTTCCTTTCCGAATTCAAACATTCAAAATTACAAATATCCCATCCAATCCAGATTTAATTACTACGGTTCAAAAGTGAGGAACTGTCTCATTTTCAATTACGTAAAATTGGAAACCATGAACTGCTGCTAAGGGACAGTGACTTGACTCCTTTTTCAAAGGAGAGCAGGAAAGTGGCATAATTGTTGTCTCTTCCTGATAAAATGTCTGTTGTTGGCTGGCTGATTCTCTATCAAACATCCCTGAATTCACCAGGTCAGTTTCTCCACATTTATCATCAACCAAGAACGGAGTTTACCTGTGATGAGCCCCGATATCTGATTTGACGACAGTGACCATATTTTCCAGAACAAGAGTCTGTGTTTGATAGCTGGGCTGATCCAAGCTTTGACCAGGGCAGAAGGCATTTGAAATAAGAATTGCCATGGAAAATCAAGGACAGTCACCAGCGACCCAAACAAACTTGGAGCTATTCGGTACAGTCTGCTGAATGAAGATGGAGAATTAGAAGGAATGACAACTTTGGGGTTTATCCTCCTTCCTGTGAAAGACTAGACTTTGGAGTCATGCTCATCTGGCAGTGCTTCAGAAGGTGGCTGTGAAGGAGCACGGCCCGGTGGGAAGGCTTAGTTCCCAGAGTTCGCTACGTATTTGGGAGATGTCTCCTCCAAATAATAATGGATTCGGAGTACTAGTTCTCTGAAAATCCATTTCAGTATGCTTTGCAGTCTATTCCATTGTCTTTCACAATCGTGGTTTGTTTGCTTGCTTTTTCTGTTAAAAATCCATTTTTCTATTAGGACCCAAAATCACTCCCTTAAATGGGAACTTCCTACCCACCTACCAACCGAATAGTTCTTATAAAGAGCCTGACCTTTGGTTATATTACCAGAAAAGAAAGTTATATATATTTGTATATATGTATATGTTTATATATTTTATATGACATATCTAAATAGAGGTGTGTGTCATTATCTCACTAGCATCCACTTGAAATGTGCTGCTGCTTGTCACCATCAGCAGGTTCTGTTTTTATGGAAGGTTGAACAATCGGGGCGAGGACTGTGTTTGCAATCGGCTTCCTCTTTGACAGCAAGGGGTCTGGCATCTGGGAGATGCTCCTGGTGTCGTGTAAGAACATCCTTTCCATTGACCACTAAGACCTAAAGCAATGTGGGTTATTTCCCAGTAAGTGTGTATTGCTCTTGCTTTGTGGAATGAGTGGAACTGTTTTTAAGGGTACATTTGCCAACCAAAGAAAAAAAAATTCTTCTTTATCTTTGTGGTGGAATTCAGTTCATGCTTCTTCATTTCTACAATTTTTGCTTTGAATGAAAAAACTCCCTTTTCTTCACTCATCTTTATTTAATATTATGAGGTTTTCTGAAGGTTAAGCATTTTGTATCAGACTTAGCTTTTTCCCCAGAACATATTTCTGCTTACCAAAATCTCAAATTACCATAGTAATTATCAAGAGTCCCTAAAATGTGTGCTACTTTTTCTGTACTCAACCTACCTCAGAGTCACCACAAATGGCCACAGAGTTTACATAAGAACTTCTTGCAGGCTGAGAAAACACCCCCCCCACCCCCAAGTCATTAATTTCTTTCCATTTTAGTGCATCTTGGGGGAGGACGGATGGCAATCCTACAAGGATAATAAAATCACTAGTACAGACTCTTCTTGCTGTTTCACATACAGGGCGCAGGAGAGAGAAGAGGAAGTGCTGAAAAACGGAACAGGAAACAGATGGGAGCTATGATCTCTCAAAACTCCAAAAATTCTGAAAAACCTCAGACCAGCCTGTTTGCTTAAAGATTAGGACAAAAGTGAGATCTGTGCATTTGCCAAAGACAGGCTGGCTGAAGTGGGCACAGCAGGGGGTCATGTCACATGGATGCCAAATCCAACCGGCAGCAGCTCAGCAATACGGAAGGGAAGTGAGAAAGCAAAGACAAGTTGCCCAGTTTATTTAGGCCAAGAGAGGGCGAGAAGGTTTACACTCTTCCAGTGATTGCCTCAACTCTAGCTTCACATGGACAGCTGAAATCTCTGCAAGGACGTGGTTTGGGGTTCCGAATACTTCTTTCTTGATTAGGAAAAAAGAGGTATCAAAAGTCCTAATGGTAGCTAGAAGAAAAGGACTCAGTCTTCCTCATCTGTAGCCTTCAGGGCTCACCTTTAGGGAGAGCAGGGAGCAGAGTCTGGGGTTAATGTGTTGGGTCCATTTTCAGGGACCCCAACGCAGAAACATCAAAGACTCCAAATGGCTTCATCAAAATTCAAACCTAAGATACAATTATTTATGCAAAAGTAATTCCTATGCCCGTGTTCAGAGCCCTAGAAGAAATTGTCATGGCGATGGTCTTTCCAGTTGGGAACAGACCTCCAGGCTTGAATTTGCCTTTTCTTTGCTAGTTTGGAGAATGGGACCTGGGGGTGGGGGAGGGAACACTCCCTAACAACCAGAAAGTTGAACCTGCTTCCTGAGGAGATGCTAAAGTCTGACAGTCCAGCCAACCTCCTCCTAACAAAGCCTGAGAGCAAAGCCATCCAAAAATCCCAGACACCCCTCCCCCTTCTCTGCAACTGCATTTCACTTGTGACCTTGCACAGCCTGTGGTCAGGAAAGAGCCTTTGAACACATCTCCAGAGCTGCAGCGATTAGAAGCTCTTTGATTACCCAGCTCAGCTGGACCTCCCTTCTCTCTAATACTCTTCTCCCCTCCCCCAGCCCCCTTCACGTGACTCCTCAGCCCATAGCCCAGGCAGTTTTCTTTAAAGCAACCATTTTTTGTTGTTCTTGTTGTTTTTCTCTCTTTTCATTTTCCTATAGCATCCTAAACCTCAAGATGCGGTTTAGACTAATCCTGATTTATTTAGGGTTTATCTGCATTATTAATTCCAGTCATGTTGTGAAAAAAGTACCACAGGCCTGAGTTTGTATACAAAAGTTTGGGTGTTTGTGAAAGGGCCAGCAACCCCTGAGAAACATATTTTCTTTAGATATCTTTTAAATCCAAACAACTTTCTTCTCTACTTTGAAAACACGCCTTGAGACAGGACTCATCCTGAACAATTTCATTTATTATTATTTCTCCCCCAGTAAATATCCTTTGAAGCTGCTTCCCGCATTAATCTGGACTTAATATGGATTTAAACATTTACAATGGAAAATAATTTGGGTTAAAAAATAATCTTCCTTGATAAAGCTGGAAAAAAAAACCCACAACTGTCACCAGCTCTGACAGCTAGGAATGGAATGAGATTCTTGAATATGCATATTGAAGAAAACGGAAAGCAAGACTAACAGGGTGTATGTTATATTTTATATTTGTCAGCTGTTATGACTGACTGGAGTTGAGTGATATTCAGGGACTTGACTTGTTGTTTGAATGAATTCATCACTGCTCAGGACCTATGAACAGTTATTTGGAGCCCAGTATACACTGAAAAAAAAAAACCTTCCATTGGAACCAAGGCTGTCTCTCAGGGGTAGCAGCCTGAGTCCATCACCCACTGAGAGGATTCTCCAGTGGAGAGAGGATTCTCCAGAGGAGGCTGTGGTTTCAAACCCCTCCCCACTGCTCCAGCCAGCCCCTCTGCCTTTGTTGCCTTCTTCAGTCTTTTGGCTTGGATAACGCTAGAAGAGAAAGTTCACATTTCTCTGTAGACCCCCAGCAAGACCAATGTAATCAAGTGAACATTCCCTGGATTGGACTGAAGGAGCACATGGACATTGAAATATTTTTGTGGGAATTTAGAGGAACTCAGATTAGACCTGCAAACCTACTTTAGCAACACTTGAGGCAGATCTAGAAGTATTTTGATTTCTTGGGGACTTTTGGAATGTGGCAAGACTGAATCCAAGAAGCATCCCTCCAGGGGTGGAAAATATGTAGCATGGGGGTCACAACTCCCCATTCCTATGGCCATGGCAGACATCACTAATCGATCACAGCATTCTTTCCCACTGAGCCTGGAAGCTGTCTCTATCCTTCTCAACACAATGCTCTGGGAGCCACCTGCAATGGGATAGACTTGGGACACATGGAAAGCTCTTTGCCATTCCTGCCAGGCCCTGCACTACCTTAGGTGATTCTTGGCTGATATCCTGGCTTCCAGCAGTCCCCTCCAGCCCATCTTGTGCATTGCTGCTAGCTCCTACTCTTGTTCTTGATAATTTGGGGACCACTCCAGAAGGACTATAAAGACCAATGCAAGGGTGCAGTCCTTTTGATTAGCATGGCTTCCAACGTCACCACTACTAACCCAGCAAACTGGAAAGCTTTGCTTACAAAGAGCCACACTACTCCCATTTCTGAGCCCCAGAAAGTCAGTCTCCTGTGTGTTTCCTCCCAGAGTTCCTCAGTCACTTAGGCCAGGATGTAGAGAGGTTGGGATACTCTTCTAATCACTTGACCCCTTGGGACCAATCATATCAGACTCAGACTCTCCTCAGAGTTCTTTATGGCCTTCCTCCATCTTGTCTCTGACCAGTTCACCAAGTTCATAACCCCGCCGGCCCCGTGTGATCTCCCTGGTATGGCAGACACTTGCCATTCTCCACAAGTGACATTTTTTTCCCATCTAGGAAGCCTTTTCCAGGTAGATCACACCCTCCTTTCTGACCTAATTAACTCATTCTCACCCTCATTCTGCCTATATCCCTCACACTTTTCATATATGTTGTACATTTTATTTCAACAGCATTTACCTCTTTCCAAAATAATATAAATTCATTGGAGAAAGTTTAGAAAATACAGATATGATGAAAAGTGGAAAATTAACATCACAAACAATGCCATTAGAATATACATTTTTATATATATATTTATTTTATTTCTTTATTTTCCCCTCCCTTGCTGTTCTTGCATTCACTGTCTGCTCTCTGTGTCCATTTGCTGAGTGCTCTCTGGGTCTGCTTGTCTTCTCGTCTTCATTGTCTCTCCTCTGCGTCTCCCTTTGTTGCATCATCCTGCGGTGCCTGCTCTCTGCGGCATGGGCCGTTAGCTCTCTGTGGCACGGGCCATCAGCTCTCTGCAGCACAGGCAAGCTTGCCTTCACCAGAAGGCCCCAGGAATCGAACCCAGGGACTCCCATATGGTAGACGGGGGCCAATTGCTTGAGCCACATCAGTTTCCCAAGAATATACATGTTGATGTATATGTTTCCAACCCTTTTTTGTACATATTTTTGGGTTTTTATTTTGTTTAAAAAAAGTACCATGCATGCACTTAAAATGGGTGAATTTTATAACTTTATGTATGTAAATTATACTTCAATTAAGCTGATTATATATTTATATATCATCTGTGTAAAGGAGTACATATAGCATGCTTCTGAACGCTTATATACATTTTCAAACAGAAATCTCAGTTTCATGTTTTATGTACTCAATCGAAAAGCCTGTAATCTTTGTTGTCTTGTAAACTTTTAGATCCTAAAATTTGTAGCTGAGCAGTCTTACAGTATTTATCTACATTTCCAATATTCCAAAGATAGCCTAGTATATTTAACCATTCTTTTTAACATTTTAATAGCTTTATTGAGATATAATTCACATACCATAAAATTCACCCATTTAAAATGTACCATTCAATAGTTCTTAGTTTATTCACAGAATTGTGCAACCATCATCATATTCAATGTTAGAACATTTTATCACTCCAGAAAGAAACCCCATCCCCATTAGCAGTCACTCCCAATTTCCCCCAAAACCTTCCTAGCCCTAGGCTACTTTCTTTCTTTTTTTTTTTTTTTTTAGGTATCAGGGCTGGGAATTGAACCCGGGACCTCATATGTGGGAAGCCAACACTGAACCACTGAGCTACACCAGCTCCCCTGAGTTGGCTTGTTTGTTTGTTTGTTTGTTTGTTTGTTTTAGGAGGTACCAGGGATTGAACCGGGACCTCGTACATAGGAAGCAGGCACTCAACCACTGAGCTACACCCACTCCACATTAATCTACTTTCTATCTCTGTAGAATTGCTTAGTCTACCTATTTCATGTAAATGGAATATCATATAATATGTGGTCTTTTGTAAGTAGCTTCTTTCACTTAGCATAATGTTTTCAAGGTTGATCCACACCATTGCATGTATCAGTACTTCATTCCTTTCTATTGCTGAATACTATTCCACTGTATTTGCTCATTCTTTCTAAGAGCTTAGTTTTGTTTTGTTTCTTTTTTTAGTGATGCTAACTTCAGTACGTTACAATTGGCTGGCACTCAGGTCTCCCATCTATGTACTTCTTAGTTGTTCCAGTTATTTCTGGTAGGAGTCTACTGAACTGATGAAGAAATCCAGTTCAATTCAAAAGACATGTATTGAATATTGAATTGTGCACGGTTCTTTGCTAGAAAATGCTGTGAAACAAGCATGAATGGACACAGCCTTTGTCATCCAGGAGCTTACAAACTATTTACAAGAACAAATCATGCTCACAAGTAAATCTGATACCATTAGCTTTTAATTAATCTTTTAATTTACATCACTTTGATGTAGATGGATAAATGTTTTTAAAGTTTCATCATGTATCATTATATTTATACCATTGCATTCTGTAAGTCACACAAAAATAAGAACCACATGCTATTTCCTTTCTAGTGTCATAATGTTCATGATAATTGCAGCAACTCCCATTTACAGTGTTTATATGACCTGCAAAAACAATCCTGAGAAATAGTTACTGTTACTTTTATTGATTGATGAGGAAACTGAGGCTAAGAGTGATTAAGCAACAGGCTGAGGGTCACAGGGAGGGTACCATGCAGAGACAGACCTTGAATCCAGGGCTGTCTGGCTCTAAATCTCACTTACTTAACCACTGTGCCAGTGGATGGCACTAACCACTGGTCACTCTGGCTAGCAGCTCTGCATCTTGTTCGGTGGCCTGAACTAGTCTTTGGGCATGGAAGGCTAAAGTCAGAGAGGCCTCCAGCCTTTGACCAGTGGCATTTGTGGTTGTGTCCATTCCGTTATTCTCTGGGCGATGATGGAAAACACAACCACCCAAAGAGAGAATCAAATGGTAGAAAATGCACTGAGGGGTAACAAATTAGGAGCCTCTCGACCCCCAAAATGTGCCATTTGACAGAATAGTCTGTTGAATGGCAGCATTTGAGAACTGGAGCCTCCCATTTTAGGCCTCCAGAACCGTCTATCTACTTTCCTAAGCCACCCTGGCTGAGCTGCTGCTGTCATCTTCAACAGTGAGTCACGTTACACTGGCAAATCTGCATAGCACAATGAAGGCACCCAATAAATATTAAATAATAATTATTGTTTCTTTCACATTTGCTGACAGGATAAAATCCTGGTGAAGAGCCTTTGAGGTCTAATTACTTCGTAGGCATTGAAACCAAACTGGTAGTTGAAAAATTAATTGTGGAGCAATCGGAGATGGAGTAGAGGGAATTTGTTTTGAGCAGTGGTGTCACTCTGAAATTCCAAGTAAGATGTGGAGCAATAAACACCAATGGGACCTGCCAAAAATACTGAGCGAGAGGAGACTAGACGTGCACCTAACATCAAGCTGATTTCAGGTCATTTACTGATTTTTTTGGCTCACAAATATGTGTTGAGTGAGTGGCCCACTGAATTAATTAATAAGCAGGAAATATCTTTAGGAATAATTGAAACAATATGCAGTTGACCTCCACAGCACAAATGAAGGCCAAAAATATTAATAATAACAATTACAATAGCAACTAACGTTTACTGAGCATAAGTATGATCCAGGCCCTATTTCAAGTGCTTTACATGTTATCTTACTTACTACCTACAACAAGCCATGAGCCAAATACTATTAGCCCCATTTTTAAGTAACCTGCCCAAAGTCACATGGTTAGTGGTGAAAAAGTCTAGATTTTGCCAGACGTAGCAGATTTGCTACACCATTTTCTGATCTCTTAAGAGATCACAAAGGCTCCAGGGCCTTGAAGAAATATCCAGAGATCATCCGATCCTTAGCTTTCATACTTTCCATGGAACCAGGGAGGTTGTTTCAGCATTTCCACCAATAATAAATATTTGTGCCAAACAGGGATGGGTTCAGCTCCCTGGGGAACTATTTGTTTCTTGAACCTGCTTTGCAAATTGGATTTCCACATAAGATTTTGTTTGTTTTTCAACTAAAGAGAGAAAGTGTTCCATTGGTGTAGGTCAGGGGCCAGCAAACTTGTCCTGGAAAGGGCCAGATAGTAAATATTTTAGGCTTTGCCATACACACAGTCTCTCTCGCAACGACTCACCTCTGCTGTAGTAGCACAGGCAGCCATGGACAATATGTGAATGAATTGCATGGCTGTGTTCCAATAAAGCTTTATTTACAAAAACAGGCTATGGGCCAAATTTGACCTATGGGCCATATATTTGCTAACCTCTGTTTTAGGTCATCCTCTTGTCCTCAAATGGAGTTTACCTAAACTTTACAAACAGGCAGTTGTCTTGCTTGCTCACAAAGAGGAGGTATATCATCCAACCTCCATTTTTTTTTTTTTTTTTTTTTTTTTT
>JAQZBX010000829.1:0-38872 GCA_029593785.1 Cabassous unicinctus
CTGTGTTCTTGGAGTTTAAAATCCGCGCTTTTCTCTTTGAATGCCAGGGCCGGTGGAAGCCCATTCTGAAGGCCTTGCAATCGCCCCGGTGCACACTTTGTGCCGCCCCCGCCAGCGAGATTTCATGAGCCCTCAGGACTCCCCAGAATCAGGAGCTGTGAGGCCTCTGAGCTGGCTCTGGACTAGGACAGGGGGAAACCGGGGGGGAAAATGCAGCTGTGGCATTGAACTCCAGCAATGTGGAGGCGATTTAATGGAGGGGAAAGAAGGCTGAGGCTGTTTGGGGGGGAAAAAAAGCACTTAGGCCGGGGATGGGGAAAAGCCCACCGCTCAGCTTTGCTGGTGGGAGAGGCGCGATCCCCGGGACACTCAGTGAAGCGCGGGGATTTGCCCTGTGGAAGAAGATTTCAGTGCACCAGCACAGCTAAAGAGCTGGGGGCACCAAAATCCCTGCTGTGGACCGGCATGGGAAGTCATACTTTTAGGAGAAATAAATAAAAATAGAAAAGACAGGAAAGAAGCATCACCAGCAATGGTTTTCGTGAAGGAGCATAAAAGGAAAACACAACCACATTTTGGAGTTTGCCTGGTGAAGGGTGATATGGTGAGCAGTGCCAGGAAGTTCTTCGCCGTTTGCTCGAGTTGACTGAAAGCTGAACAGGATCCTGTCAGCTTCATTTGCTGTTTGCTGTGCCCGGTATGGTGCCAGGAACAGAGAGTCACAGATACATATGTTTGGATGATTGTGCAGATTATTAAATACCAGGAAGAAGTGAGGATGTACAAATTCATTGTAATTTTCAGTTGGGAATTTCAGCTTTCTTTAGATGTAGTGAGACTTAGCTCAATGATTTTTAAAAAAATTAAAAAAACCTTTCAAACATTAGAAGGGAAGTCATTTTGATTCTATATTACAGTTTACTACTTGTTACGGAGAGAAACATATTTTTTCATCATTTAAGTCTGTTCTTTCTTGATGGGGGGTGTGGGGGGGGTTGAAAACCTGCCAAGCCTGGGGATGACAGTTCTCTGAAGATTTAGATGGAGGTCAAGAGAGAAAAATACTTCAGCTGCCGAGTCCGTCCTATCACCTACTAAGTGTGAACCATATTTCTACCCTGTAAATTGGGAACCTAGGCAGCTAAAGCCAGGATGAGTTAATCCTATGCAAAACATGCTATTAGGGAACTGCTCTCATGGGCAGGGCGGGGGCGGGGTGGGGTGGAGCAAGCCACGTGAAGTGGAATGGATGGCCACAGGGTTTGGAAGATCCTATTCAGCAATGACATGGAGCAAAGTATTGATACAAAAAAGTATTGTTGAATTCCAAATTTTACTAAGAGAAAAAGTACATGATTTATTATTTCATTTATATAAATTATTTCTTAAATGCAAACTAATTTACAATGACAGAAAGTAGATTGACAGAGAGTAAATCTGTGTTTGCCTGGAGACCAGGGGCAGGGCAGGAACTAGGGAAGGTAGGGATGGATTATAGATGGGCACAAGGAAACTTTTCATGGTGATTGATACGTTCATTATCTTGACTGTGATGTGGTTTCACAGGTGTATGAAAATGTCAAAATTCATCAAATTGTACTCTTTAAATATGTGCAGTTTATTGTGCATCAATTTTCCCTTAGTAAATCTGTTTGAAAAAGAAAGAATGATCGAATCCCAAGGTAGGAGAGCATATGATGAAAAGCCACATCGAAATACATTCAAATATCCAAGCCCAACTGACTTACCTTTGCTTTCTGGAGTAACTTGCAGATGTGATCTCAGATTGCTGTCAGTACATCATAAGAAACCATGAAGAATGGGACAGGTGTCAGAAGCCTGGAGATGAGCAAATGTCCAAGTTTTTTTAAATGAGGGGAAGAGAGGATTCTATAAATGAGCAATCTTAATGTTAATAGGCAACAAAGATTGAAGTCCATACTCAAATTTCTACAGTTCTATATTGCTACATTACAATAAGTGATTTACATTTGGTATCCTATTTGATCTGTGAAGAATCATGGGGGGCAGGCATGAATTCCCCCAAATTATAGAAAACATGAAAAGTGAAATTTGTCCAAAGCAATACAATCCAGGCTGTGCGATTGGAAATCCTTTGGGATTAACCAGTATTGATGCTGTCTTACATGAAAGAGGGTAGTTTCAAGGAGGAATATTTTGACTTAATCTAGATCTTCTGAAAATTTGGTGTGTTTAACAGCAACCACAACCTAGAAATATTCAGGCTCCTACTTGATAATTCTCTCTCAGAGATCTTCTAAAGTGTCTGAGAGTGTCTGAAATATATAAGGTTTCAGGCACTCTCCCTTTTTTTCTCACCCCAAGTCCTATTGATTGTACTGAATAAGCATCTCTTGACTTTACCTCATCTTTTCCATCCAGGACCAGTCAGTGTTTTGGGCTGCAGCCATCAGGATGCCTGCTAACTCGTTTAAGCACACGAGGGTGTATTAAGAGCCCTAGAAATGTCATGGACTCATTGGTAGACCTGAAGAAATGGACTCCCTGCTCAGTTTCTAGGAAGAACTTTCCAGATTACATTATAATTCTGGACCACCAAAAACATTGTAGTATCTAAATTAGGAAGCCATGAAACAGAAAGCTGCTTCCAACTACTGCCTTCAGAGCAGTGGTGCTTGCCAGCACACACTCAGCAAAGTGTCACCCTGCCTCTCTCTCCTTGGGTCACTCAGTTCATATGAAGTTTTCATGCACAGAAGTCTAAATGACATCCAAGACCCTAACTACAAGAGAATATGGGAAATGTAATGTTTACGTTTCAAAGATCCCCCACTCTGCATGTTCAAAAGTATTGGAATAGGTGTTGGGTGAGCTTATCTGCTCTGTCCACTACCATCTACCCTTTTGGTTACTCAACACCCTTCTTCCATGATTGCATTTTCAACCTATACAAATGGCAATGAGAATGTGCTGCAGTTGTGCTTCACATACAAATGGAAACATGCTCTCTTTCCCCCAAATGACAAGCCAGACTCTCCTGTAAGTGCATCAGGGTGATGTTCATTTCCTCCTCTGGTTGAGTCACAGGACCATCTCGAGAGCCTTCAACACTGACACCACAGACAACAGAGCAAGGAAGACACTAGGGCAATATTACAATCATTGCTTATTTAATTAAACAAAGCTGGTGTTTATAACCTCATTTTCCTAAATCCTATTCTATGCTTCCTTTGCCCTCAGACAGCACCTCAGCTGTTAAGATATTTTTACTTGGCAGAGTAAGACAAACAATTTCCAAATGGGTCTGAACCCTTGATGATTCCAATTTTAGTGGAATCAACTTTTATCCAGCTAGCCACCTGAATCTTCAGTGGGTCTTTGCACCATTCTATGGGAAGCTTCATCAGAGGAATGGAATACTTGGCAATGCCAGTGACTCCCTATTGATACAACTTAAGTTGACACACTTATTTTTCAGGGAAACAATATCCTTTGCCAGAAGAAATGTTTTAGGGTGCCCTTGATAGTTAGCAAGGCATTCAGCAACACTGTCATGCTGGCAGAAATATGGCATCCAGGGTAAGTGTCTATTTTGTGATGTGAATTTCTATAATGGGAGGTGCCTGGTTATGAGGCAATATTAAAGGTCAGTGTTTCTCTTCGCTGTTAGAATACTGGGCATTCAACAATAACCAGCTCAGTCTCAGAAAGGGCAAGTCCACTTTGTTGAGTTTATGTATAGCCTCTACCCCTGCCACCATGGCCATGGGTTTATGAGTCTATGAGCAAGCAGCAGAATGCCGAAAGAAAAAGACTAATTTCCACAAAATGAGTCATGTCATCCACCTTATCACTGACTAGCCTGCAGAGGGGACCTTTTTATGAACACTCATGTGGGACAAAAATATCAACACTCTCTGGACCCATTTTGAGGTGTTCATCCACCTAATTGAGAAAGCTCAATCTTGTTACCATTACTTCAGTCTTCAAATTTTTCCAAGTCCCTAATCATTAGGTAAAACCACTAGTAAAAATACATCATATAACCTAGATTTGCACCTATCCTGCAAGAAAAGCATATAATCAGATGTACTGCTCAAAATTTTGACAACTGAGGAAGTTTTCCTTCCCCACTACTTTCAGAACCACCTTACATGTGGTTTGAATGGTGCAACAGTCCATTTCTAATAAACTACTATTTTACAAAATATCTGCAAACCATGCTGATTTTTTTTTCTATAACAACTGGTTACAGGAAACCCCCATGATGCCATGTATGTTGGTGAGAATCAGGAGCACAGCTTCTGAGAGTGTGAGCCACCTTTATGGGCAATTTAGTTGTAATGTACCCAGTCTTCTTATAACACCTCTCTTCAACAATGGAGATTTTCCAGATATTCCATAAGGCTTGGTAGATAAGAGAGCACTAATTCATGAAGAGAAGCTCAGGTCATATGGTCTCCTGATGTGGATGGCCAGGTAGTCAATCTCTATCAGGGTCTAGTAGCAAAGCCAGGAAGTCTTTCACTATATTTCTTTCTAAATATTTTCCAAAGAGGTCATGGTTTTTCTCCAAAACACTGAGGCACCTTAGAGCACATTGGATCTGCAAGATCACACAGCTAAGTGACCTAATGGCTGAACTGACGCCTGCTTTAGCTGAAGAACCCAAGTAGGGGCTTGTTCCGGGCCCTACTCAAAGCTGGCCCCTTACTGAATACTCCCTAAATGGAGGCAGCCAGCATACCCAATGTGACATGCTTTACCTCCAAAATTCAGAGGCCCAGCAAGCATTGTAACTCTTTCTAGAGGTGAGGAGTACATGGCACAGAAACTCATCTGTTTTGTCCCAGACTGCTAGGCCCTCAGAAACCTGAATACATTTTCAGGAGTTTTAGCTCCCTCTCTTGATCACTCATGTTACCACAAATTCTTCATCTTCAACAGGTCCTATCATCATGATGCCATCAACAAAGGGATCAGTGTGACATTTTGTCAGAAGTGAGATGATCGTGATGCTTGAAGATTTAATTATAATGCAGTGCTGGAGAATTGACATAGTTCCAAGATTCTACATGAAATGTTATCTATCTGTCTATCTACCTACCTACCTACCTACCTACCTACCTACTTACTTCATATGGGAATGTAAAAGAAAATTGTGTCTGATATTCTGTGTTTAATGGGGTAGGTAAAAACAAATTGCCATAGTGGTAGATCTCAGAATGTTAATTTTCTATACAAAAGGGACTGTATCTTAATTAGTAACTGAAATTTGAGTCAGCACCTTGTATTATACAAGATCCACCTGTTATCTGTTATGATCAAGCAGCCTATTTAAGAATCAATGTGAAAAAAGTGTCCAACCCTGCATCCACATCTATGACTTTAACAATTATATTGTATTGGTTTTAATGTAGTATATTGGTAAGAAGAGGTGATTAGAGAGGCTTCAACGTAACCCTTTCTACTTTAATGGGCCTTCATTCCATGGCTCACAGGGCCAAAATAGGCATTTTGCCAGGTGCTAAGA
This sequence comes from Cabassous unicinctus, assembly GCA_029593785.1. Classification (NCBI taxonomy): domain Eukaryota; kingdom Metazoa; phylum Chordata; class Mammalia; order Cingulata; family Chlamyphoridae; genus Cabassous; species Cabassous unicinctus. The sequence continues at coordinate 5,516 of JAQZBX010000829.1, forward strand.
ATGTCCAGTCCAAATCCATATTCAGGAACTGGAGTCACTTTCATGATGGATTTGGGCCAAACCTCCATCACCTGACCTCCATAATCCTCTACTATGATCAGTGGACCACAGAAGTATACTAGTTCCCTATAAAGTAGTGTAAATTTAGAGAAAATATTTTAAAAGCTCCAGAAATATCTGGATATTTCCCCTTTCCCAGGTTCAACTGATATATAGCTATAAGCCTTTGGGGGCGGGGAGGCAGGCAATGGATTTATATTTAATCTTTGTCATGTTTTTATGGCATCATTCCTCAAGTGTACACTTCCTACTTTTCATTCAAGAAATTCTATGTAACAGAACAGATTCATGGTTGGGAAATGGACAAGAGGCCATGACTTTTCATCATGGTGACTCGACTCTGGCCTTCATTCCTTAAAGCTAGATTTTTGTTTTGCTTTACTTTGTTTCGCAGTGTGATGGGGTTTCTAAATATAAATTAGGGGCCTATAGTCTAAGAGACTTCCTGGTCAACTAGCCATTGCTAAAGATCCTAAAGTAATAAGTTTTTATTAATTCTCCAGCTTTCCTGCTTTCTAAGGCAACCATGCCAACTTTGGCTCAACCTAGCCCCTTAGCCTGGGCCTCTTCAGGATCCCATTTAGTCCATTGAGATGTGGGAACCCATTTAAAGGCAATATTTTACAACTTTTTCCTGAGCTTGCAAATGATAACCATTAAAGCACTTTTCTGGAATTCTTGTGTTCTCTTCACTGGTGTACTCTTCACCCTGAGTGGTGTCATTATATGAATTTCATAAGGGTTGTAAGGGGTGACAGCCAGCTTCACAAAGCAGTGCAGAAGAATGGCCTCAGGTAGAGACAGAATATGAACTAGCCTTACAAAATAGGTAGCATTTAGATGTGCACTGAAGTGGAGAAGACATTCCTGGAGCACAGCATTAAATACGGAAGAGAGCCCAGGGAATGGTTAGATATCTGTTAGTAAACCAACCTGGCTAAAGGGGAAGGGTTGGAATAGGGCTTAAAGAAGAAGATAGGATTCTTATCCTTCTTGTACATATAACTAATCACATTATTTGGAAACCAAATATCTAATATCTAAATATTTGTTTAGGTAATTATTTAAGAGACTTGAAACAAGAAAGTGAAGCAAGTTATTAAAAGAAGTAGAAAACCGAATGTATGTAGGAGCACTTTGAATATTGTTAGAAAGTATTAGTTGAATGGACTGTATATTGACAAACAATTTTCATTGTTGTTATTTTAGGTTCTTACTCTGTAATGAGGATTTGCATTTCACAACAGTCTTTGTTGTTTCTGCGCCCTCTTCTTTTCTCTGCATTTTATCATTGCTTTATTTGAGCTAGTGTCTCTGTACTCCTAGTGGTGAGACAGAGCCATCCAGGGACTGAATTGGGCACAATTGCTTCAACTTCTTTTTTTCTTTTATTATTCTTTCTTCTTTTTTGAATGGTTCTTTCACTTGATTATCGATATTCCCTCTTCAGAATTAACGGAAGATATCTTTCAAAAGAAAGATTCTATTACTTAAGTGAGTAACAGAGATCAGGTATCTTTCAGACAAGTATGTGCTTTCTTCAATCGGCAGACCAATTTAAGGGAAAGAGAGCATACTGACAAATTCATGGATGGACTATTTGGCACATGCTCAGCGGTAGAATTATCCTTTCTTCTCTTTCAAATTTTAAAGTTATGGATCCCAAATTTACTTTCAAGTGCAATATATCAGTGATCAGGTGAAATTAATTTCCCCACCCTCCGAATCAACACTTACCACAGGTTTTTAGAGATCTCTGATGACATTAAAGGCAATATACTTGGGAAGAAGCAAAGTTTTACACTGGAGACTTCACTGCCTCTCATTCAAGTGTAGTTTTGCTGCTTACTCATTTCTAAAGTGTACTTTGAGGATTAATTAAATGATTCTTAAACTTTATCGTAAATGTAATGTTGTTCATATAAAGCACATATATTTTTATTTTTATTTTTAAGTATAGTTTAAGAGGGATGTTCAGGGGAAAGAAGTAAATGCCAAGAAATAATCAGGTTTTCTCTATCACTACAAAAAAAAAAGTAAAATTGTTTTTTGGTGAAAGTCAATAATTATTTTTGATTCCTAAAGTCAAATTACTTTTCTGTATTAAATTCCCTTTACCAAGGATTCTATCTCAATATTCTAAATGCATAAGCAATTACTGTAGCCAGTAAGCAAATGAATGAATCATATTTTTATGACCATGGGTCCAAAGATGCAGGTTTTTTTTGTTCCAACTATGAAATATTTTACAAGATATTTAATTAAATAGAATAGAATAGTAATGAATCACTGGAAATGGAATGTTTAGAAGTATATTTTGGAGAAAATAAAAGACAGCATTGATATTCATGCAGGTGGTAAGAAGTACATCAGCACACAATAAAATGAAACTATATACTGAGCGGCTCCATATGCCCTGTTATAATTTAGCATTCTTATTATCAATACAAATTTTTGGTTTTGATCTGGTTGGTAGCTAATTTATGAACTACATTAAAAAAAACCTATTAACTCACTATTTAATTTCCAATTCTACTTATCCAACTATATTTGAACTTCTCGGCCAAGATTTTAATTGATTTCTGTAGTAGCCAGTTGTTAATAAGATAATTTGTCAATACAATAATAAAACAATTGTTTCAATGGCTCTAGGAGCTCAGTTCATCAGATAACAAAGTTGAGTCTTGTTTCATTAATTGAATGCAGGTGTAGGATTTGTTGGATGAAAGATATAAATCCCTGTGGATCTGTGGAAATCTGGGTCAGAGATCACTGAAAAATTAGTTAAGCATGATGGGTCAACAGTGACCCGGACAGGTGTCCCAGCTTTGTTTCACTGTGTCACTTCCTGTGCTCTAACTTAAACACTGGTCTGTTGAGCTTGGGCATATAGGTCAACACATGTATTTCTAAGTCTGCAGTAAATTAGAAGCCAGGCTAGGATTCCTTAAACTTACAAACACATGATCCCAAACACCCAGCCAGTTTTAACCCCTCACGGTAATTTTTTTTTTTACTACATTTTTAATGGTTTCAAAGAAGTGAGTGAGAATTTTCTTTCAGCCCTTAAAATTGAGTGATAAATCTCAAAAGAGATATTCTATTTTTCCTTTATTTAAAAAAATGCATTTTAAATAAATGTAAATAAAGGGAAAGTAGAACGTAAGACAGGCCTTCATATGCAAAAGGAAAATATAATTATAGAGAAAATTACTGATTCTAGAGGAATACCTTTCCTATTTTTAAAACCATCCTGAAATTTCAGACTTGTAATGTCCTCTAGCTAATCCACAGTTATGACACTTGCAGCTCTTTTTGTTTCTGCCATTTTCTTATACATTTAAAAAGTTACCACTTCTGATTCTTGTTTATACCTTATTACTAATCTCAGTAGTAAAATAGTGGAGTTATTTTTGAATACCTACACATTAGTTACTGCAGGGCACAGACTGGATGTGAACCATAGGACTGGACTCCAGGGAGGGCCCTGTTGTGAGGGCTTCTGAATCTGTGCGTTTCATAGATTCCAGGATGCAGAATTTTTCACATATTAATATATGTGGAATTCGGACGTATATTAAAATCACTGTTTCAGCACAGCTATGGGTACTGTCATTGCTTTTGGGTCATATTGGTTCATATGACAACAGTGCATATTATACAATGGCAGTATCTTAGATCTGATGAAATTCTGATGGTAGCACTCATTTCTACAATAATAATATCTAATTTCTGCAAAAATTTTTAGTGTTTTCACATATGATCATATGCAATGATAATGTGGCTGGGAAACTGACACTCTCCTGCCCTAGATCAGAAGGAATGAGGTGCTAAATAAACAGAATTTAACAAGAACTGGTGCCATGGGAGCAGTTTAGTTTTGCTTCTGTATGTGTGTGAATATAATGTCACCAGACCCCAAAATGGTTTGTAAAACAAAGTACCTCATTGCAATAATGGGTGCCTTTTTGTCCAAAAGTGTTTATTGTCTCCAAGAAAAATGATTTTTGTAAATGATGATGTGATTTCTTAATCGATCAATAAGTAAGGGTACTTGCAGACCCATATTTCCTACTGTTTTTAAGATTGATCTGAAAGTGGAACACTCCTGGTCCCCCAAGTTCATGAGATTAGAATCCATTGGCCACGTGCTCCAGAGACTCTGGGATCAGACAGGTGCAAGCATCATACTCCCTGAGCCAAAACTAGGGCACTGAATTTTGAGGATCCGAGAGGGAACCAGCAATGTTCCAGGCAGGACTCTGCTGAAGGAGAGCTAACTCAGCAGGGAAGGGAGCAGCATTCAAGGGAAAACGTCCTTGAGCAGACCTTCTCAGCCTCTTGGAAAGCTGAGAAAAGCGAACTTCAATGCAAATAACCATGATATTTGCCCCCACCCTCCCATTGTGATTTTGGTCTAAAATTCACTTCCTATTTATATCATACCCATGATGAAGGCTGAAGGTGCTAGGTGTCCAGGGAAAAGGGGAGAGGAATATGCTCCTTCTTGATCACTTCAGAGAAGAGGGAGCCAGCATCCTTTCAGTGGGACCACACTTCGATTATGTCAGACACACAGTGAGACTGAATCTTCCGCGATTCCCCAGAGCAAAGCAAGTCAGTCTCAGAGAGGAGAAAAGGGAGGAGTGTCACATGGGTGTTAGTAGCAGGAACTCCACTTTCCATTGAGCAGATAGGAAAATCAAGCCACAGAGGAGAAGACTTGCTTAGGATCTCTTATATAGGTAGCTTGAAATTCAGCACTGAGACAAAAAGGTGCTTATAATCCAAAGTCAGCGCTACGATGATTGCAGTGTCCTCTATGCATTGCCAGTTCAGTGTCATTACTAAAACCCTTTGTATTTATATGGGACACTTGGTTATGCAGATTCCACATACATAACACTATTCCTCAGAAAATTTACTGTAAGAGATTGAAAAACAGAAAAAGAATCCTCAAATGTCTATCTCCCTGGATAATTGCTTCTGATGATTTGGGCAATTGAAAACCTACCTTTGAATTACAAATTCAATATTTAGTGCAGAGAATGTTAATCATTTTCAAGTGGATTTTACACCACTGACTAGATACTTTTCTACTTGGCAAATTTTGATATAGATGCATTATGCAGTCTCCCAAATAGTGGAAATGACGTCTGAATGCAAAATATTTATTTAAAAATCATATTAAGATCAGTTTTAATTTTACATACTCAAGTTCTCAATGTACAAATTAAAAATGTAACACATTCAATGTTTAGGTTTTTATCAAGTACAGATATTTATCACAAAGCACATGTGCTATTAACAAAGCCATGAGAATGGCTGTCAGTGGAGACTGCTCAGGGGATGGTAGGGGATGAAAACCTCCACCCAGGTCCCTCTGATTCTGCTGTCTTAATAATTAAGACCAAAAGCAAAATTACTCAGATGCATTCTAGCTAAATCTATATAATTTAGGAGAAAAATTAGTGAGGAGAGATTGGCCTAAAATACTCAAACTGGTTAACTGTATTATGAACACTCACCAGCTAACTACAAAATATCTACCTCCCTAAAATGAATCTGGAAATATCTAGTTTGGCACTGCAATGATATTTTTTTGTTTATTTGTTTTTTTTCTGAAAGATCTGCTCAGTTGAAAATGACCCTGCTTAGCTTCCTTCTTTATCACACTACTTTTCCAAGACTGCTCAGTATATAAGAATGTTTTAGTAGATTTGTTTGTTTCCTTGTTTTATTTTAAAATAAAATTTGTTTTATTTTAGGATTGGTTATTAGATTTGGTGATGGTTTTCGATGGTTTGAATCTGAATTCTTGGCAATTAAAATTACCATCCCCCCATCTTGAAGAAAATAGTGCCCTGTAAATAAAGCATTTCAAAATTATTGTATTTCTTTCATCAAACTTTGCTCCACAAGATATTTTCAACATCCTATTTCCAAAGTTGGGCATCACTCCTGCCAGAGGTCCCCACAAGCCACAGAGAGATCTGTACTCAAAAGACTCATCTCTCAGTGGTAGAAAAGAAAGATGTGACCCCACCTAAGGCATGCAACAAAATTTGAACCAGTTTTTGTCTACTATTACTTACATTTGAAACCTAATTTTAAAATAAAGCACATGGCCATATATTGAAGAATCATTTTTAAATATATTTAAACAAAACAGTATCTGGTTTAATGTGAAAAGAAATTACTCAAAATACTTTAAAATACCAGGTGGCCCCAATACAATTACACAAATAAAACACATTTTAAAATGACACACGACAATTTGAAGTAATTTTACATTTTTATATTTTTAGAGTTGGCAAATTAATAAATGCCATAGTTTTTCTATTGTTTCAAGATTAAATAAATGCTTCATTTTGAAGGTAAGCTCTGCTGTTTGAAGCCAAACAGTGACTGCCAAGTGAATTCCAGACAGTGCCAGAATGTCATTTACCTTTATTCAAATTCAATTATGAAAGGACTAGAGAAAGTGCCTTTCCAATTCTACCCAGAGTTATTATCTAAAATTCTCTGTTATTCTCTCATTTTGATGTCCACCCCATTCTCTTTGAGTTGCACTGTAAGAAATGAACACACTCATTAAGAACTAGTAAAAAATCTCTGTTGTCTTCTCAACCAACCAGATATTCACCTATACTTTAGGTTAAGAAAAAGCCTTGTTTGACATGATGTGAGCATGGCATGATGACACATAGCAGAATGAAGTCAAAGCAACTCCACTTTTGGTGGCATACCAAAGCTAAATCATAAGTATAGTGACAATTGAGAGAAGAGCTACTTAGGCTTTAACACATTTCTAGAAAATTCCTAGATGTACGTAAAACGTTTCCATTGACGAAAGTGAAAAGTGGGATTCAATTACATCAACATTTCTTGACCATATTGGTTGAATCTATACATGTGTTTTATTTTGTTTTCTAGCCATGGATAATTTAAACCACATCTGAGATTGAAAGAGTCCTTCTGCTTGACTTCTTAAATTTTTCCTTCTCTAATTCCTCTACATTGTATAAGGGCAGCTTAGATTGCTATCCTTCTTTGTTATAAGAGACCCACAATTAGAGCAGCTCTGTTGTTTGGGGATCATATGGTTAGGCCAGTCAGATACATTTAAGCACTTATGGTGGTTAATTAACATTATAACTCACACAAACACACACCCCTGCTGCAAATATGCTATTTTTGTAAACAAGTACATAGAGATAGTGATAAAATACTGATGGTAATAGGAGCTGGAGGTATAAAGTAATCTGGCCTCTGGAAATCCAATTCTCCCACTTATTTTTATGTTACCTAAGCAAGTTTCTTAACCTATCTGGGCTTGTATTTTCTCATCTGAAAAACATGAGAATTTAAGCAGTACAAAACTCAGAGGTTGTGGGGAGATTAATCATCAGGATAAAATAGAGCAACTAAAGTCCATGATACGGTATTTAGAACTGTGAGCCATCATGATTAAAACTATAAATGATGATCCCCAGTCATCTAATGGTGAGCAATGGGTTATATTTGGGGAGAGACAGCTATTGGCAAATCTTCCATATCAATGTATCTAAGAGAAATTTTAATCAAAATTTCTTTTTAACCCAAAGGTTATGATTACATTTGCATTGTTTTCCCTCAAGTGGTTTACATAAATGTGTTGGAGATATAGTAATTTAGAACTGTGAGAAAGATGATCAGGTTTTAATAAAAATAACTTTAGCAAAAAATTTAGTCCTGAATATTTTCAATTGCTCTTTTGTTTTTATTAATAACATTTTGGTTATTTACCATATAAACTATATCTTATCTTTACAATCATTTGTTTCCTAAACCAAACGTGGGTTTACTGGGTTTATTTTCAGAACTTCCGTCAATACAAGTTTACCTCTGAGCTAAGAGAAAATGGCTTCTACTGAATGGTTGAACTGAAGCCTACTACAGAACTCCTCTCAGGGGCGCATTTCAAAAAGAAGGAGAAAGACCTCCCAGAATTCTTAGCAGCATTTGTAGTAAACACGCATGTTTAGGTTTTGAGGAAAAATGCTTTTATATTGTTTACATATATATATATATATATATATATATATATATATACACATTCAAGTGTGAATAGTTGAAATTCTATTAAATCTGTAACAGATAATACTGGAAAATATAGTGGATAACATGTGGAACAAATATATATATATTTATTCCTTCTCCTAAGGCTGCATAGGGCATACGTTGTTTTCAAGCAAGCCGCGGACTCCTACAGCTCCAGCTGTCATGTGTAATTAAACATTTGGCCTCCACAATTACTCTACAGTGTACATATGCCAGCATTTCAAGCCTGGAATATGCATTTCAAAGAAGAATAATTCCCTGGAAATCCTAAATTGACAGGAGCAAAGACAGCCTGAAGGAAAGTAGTCAGCGAAAACTGTAAGGTCGGGATCTGATGATTAAAAAAGAAACTTCAAGAAGAACTTCAACCCTTAACTAAACCAATGGGAAAAGGAATGACAGTTGGCAAGCAGATTTCTGCATAGGGATTCTTACTGGGTAACCTCTTGGGGTAATTTAATATTATCAGTGTGGTTCACCTTGCTGTATTCTGCCTTACCATTAATATCATTTAAACAGATATTTTTCTTTAAATGCATTTGGCATCACTTATTTTTTCATGAATCTTTAGAATATTAAAATTGACGATTCATGTTGAGTCTGTAGTTGATTTATCGGAAAGCATTCCTCTCCACCCCCCTCATGTTCCCCCTTTAGCTCCTGTACTACAGATGATTCTACTTAGGAGTAGATGGTAGGAGCTCAGGGGGAAAAAAAAAAAGTAATGCTGAGTTAACATTTTCACTGAAAATTCTTGTTTGCAGTGATTTGTTTCAATTTCATTTCCAATTATATGAGAATAAAACCAGGCACTGAACTTGTCATTAAAATGCAATTTTTAATAGAAATATTTGAATTAATTCATATATTGGTAAAACTATCATTTAGTTTCTGGCTAATTTCTTGTATGTAGCCAATCTTATGTGTGCTACATCCAGGAAGTATATAAAAATAAGATATTTTCTGATGGCTAAGATAGGATGCTTCAAAAATAACCAGAAAGAAGTGAAGATTATAATACTCCAAGCATTCCCCCCACCCCCACCCCAGCCTCACTTTTATAAGTAAATGCTAATTCATAGCAGTTCCAGAACCACCTCTTCCCAGCAGCAAACTGCCTCATGTTGACCAAAAGATACCATGCAATGATTACGAATATTCGTGGCACAACTCAGTGCTATCCTCCAACTTTGTAATTTTTATCTGGAAAATTTATAAAAACAAAACATTTGGAAAGTTCCAAATATAAAAATGTTGATGAAATTTATGGGGTCCTTTTTTTTTTATTCAAATTTGGCCAGAATTAGAAATTTGCATCATTTTTTTTTTCTCACAAAAGCAACAGCACAAGAAAGAAAATTTTATTAATATTTAAATATATAATCCAAATTTTTATTACTAAACAAACTTAGAACTCATAAAAACTAATAGAGCTTTTTCTGCCCCTTCCTAAGTGAATTTCACATCATTCAAGCCTTAGTATTTGAGGGAAATAGCAGATGAACGATACAAATGTTCTCCAAAATTGAAAGAGAAATTTTTGTCAGAGTGAACTAATCTTTACAATAAATGTGATAATCTCCAAAGATTCCAGTTTGGTAAAGAGAGAACAAACCAAAGAAACATCTGTGTTTTCATTTGTTTGGTAAATCCTTAAGGATTCACCTAAACTTTAATCTTATCTAAATTCTTATAATTTTGCAACTTGGATTTAACATTATTGTCACATTTTAGGCAGAGACAACAAAACACATTCCAGTAGCTGAGGATAAGTAATTGGAATCCCTCTAACACAAAATTGTATACACAAATGAATAAAGCACAGAACAATTTGCAGATAAACTGATAACATTCTCAAGTCATTGATCCAATTATATTTATCTGATATAGTGAAACTAAAGATTCAGTACCAAGATTATCTCAGGTTACAAGAGTTAGAGTGTTGCTCTGAGCCTTTAAACAAAGAGCTCCCTTCATTAAAGATGAAATAAAGTATTCTCTTGAGAGTTTTGAAAATTCTCATTGAAGATCCACAACTTGCTGCAATTTGTCAATTTGTTATCAATTAAAACCCACTCACGTTGCACTGCAACTGAAGAAGAGTTTTATGGGTGATATACAGTATGGATATTTTATTGATGTTCTCTTCATCTTGTGGATTGCACAGGTTAAAACTATATATTTTAACCTGTCTTTTAATCACCCAGCAAAAAGTGAGGAGATTACAGAAATGATGATTCTTAGTTAAAAAAAGAAAAAGAAGAGGAAGAAGATTTTTTTATCAATAAAAGAGAGTAAAAGAGAAAAGAGTATAATGTTGTCCTTTAGGGATACTTGACTGAGATTTGAAGAAATCTTTCAGAATAATCTATTTTGAAAAAAGGACAAACATAATTATAAAATCATGACTCAGGAAAAATCAGAATTTCTTTTTTGCAGTTAGGGGTGCCAGCGGTGATATGTTGGTGTGTCTACCGATGAACCTAACAGACTAAAATTCAGTTACTATTAAATACTATCAGAGTAATGTTTTTGTCTTATATCATCAGGAACTTTCAGAAAACAAGATGATATAGCATAGATTCTGGGTTGAAGTCAAAATGCCTAGATTCAAATATAAACTCTTGTGAATACTAGCTGGGTGATATCACTAAGCTAAAAGGGGAAAATAGTGACACCTTTATGGGGTTGTTATGAGGCTTTAAGAAGGGAAGTCATATTGGATATTTTGCTGGACTGAGTTTAGGCATTTATAACTCCCCCACACTTGCTGTGTAAATGATTGGGAATAAATGGCTATGGGATGAATTCTGACCAGTCAAAGACAAGAGTTGGAAAACAAAAAGCAGATAGTATGATCCTCCATTCCTACCCCTAACAGACATTTCTGAGACATGACAGGCTTTTGTGGAAGTCATTCAACTAAGACAGAGCAACCAGCTATGCTTTCCTACAAAGCTGCAGCCAATTTCTTTTCCTTTCTGTTTAGACTCACTTTTTCTCCTTCACTCACACTATTCTGGATTAAACCTCCTAATAAAATCTCAGTACATAAGATTTTTCTAAGGTATTTTTTTCTAGGCAACTCAGACCAAGACAGGTGCATAGCAAAAAGTACAATCTTAATTAATATTATTTTTTAATGTTATTCCAAAAGTAATACTATTGGAATAATAGTATCCAATAGTATCCAAAGGTAATACTATTGGAATAATAGTATCCGGTCAATAATTTGAAGGACAGAATCAAAAGAGTACAATGAAAATTAAATCAAACCAAGGAAGTATACTAAGACAGACAATAACACCTTTTACTGTCGCCAGGAAATAGATTACTCCCAAAGTAATTTTCATAGTTCTGAAAGATTCATCCAAACAACTCTTGATTAAAGCAATTAAATTTATATATGTGAGAAAGCCATGGGGAAAATGGAATGTATACCTTTATAGAACTAATTACACTCTTCTAACAAGACAGTGAAAAAAGAGATTTTGATCATAACCTATGAATATAATTGAAAATGACTGTGAAGTTGACTGAGTGAACAGAAGAGAGGCAGTTAGCAGCAGATCACAACACAGCAACACATACTGGATGGCAAAAACAGAAGGGAGTATGATGCCCAAGATAACAAGCATATATTTAAGCAAAAGCCATGATAAGAATGAACGTTAGAAGAAGATCTACTCCAAAAAACAGAGGAAGATTTAAGATAACTAATGTCATACAGTTTGAAAGTACTTACTGAGAACAAGTTTTCTCTGATAAATAAATGCTAAGATTGTCAAGGCAGATTAAAATCAAACTGGCAGCAAAACTTATAAAAATGTGTGGAATTCAACTAAAGCAGGGCTTGGAGGGAAATTTTATAACTTTAAATGCTATAAAAGAAGAAACATTTTAAATCAATGGTCTTAGAATTCATCTTAAGAAACTAGAAAAAGAACACTAAAGAAAGAAGTAAGAAAATAATAAAGATAAGAACAGAAATTAACGAAATTGAAAATGAAAAAACCAATAGAGACTATGAATGAAACATAAAACTGGTTTCTGGAAAAGATCAATAAAATCCATAAATACAATCAATAAAATCAATAAATCTTTAACCAGAATATTATGAAGTAAGAGAGAGAGAGAAGACATGTTTACCAATATCAGGAATGGAAAAGAGACATCACAACAGATCCAACAGACATTAAAAGAACGATAAGACAATAATACCAACAACTTTGTGCCCATAAAATTAACAAATTAGTTAAAAGAAACAAATCACCAAATCTCACTCAAAAAAATATGTATCACTCAGAGTAATCTTATAGCTGTTAGAAATGGAATCCATAGTTAAAATCTTTTGATCAAAGAAAACTCCAAGGACAAATGGCATCACTAGTGAACTCTACCAAGTGTTTAAGGAAGAAATAAAATCAATTCTACACAATCTCACCAAAATAATAAAGGGATAAGGAACACTTCCCAACTCATTTTATGAAGCCAGCATTACACTGATATCAAAACCAAAGACATTCACAGAACAGAAAACTATACAGCAATATCTTCCATGGAGGCAGATATAAAAATACTCATCAAAACTTTAGAAAATTGAATTCTGCAATATGTAAGACAATAATAATATCCTGATCAAGTAGGATTTACTCAGGAATGCAGGGCTCTCCAATATTTTAAAATCCATCAATATAATGCACATGTCAACAGAAAAAAAAAAGAGAAATAGATCTATATAGTGATCTCAACAGATGCAGAAAAAGCATTTGAGAAAACCCAACACTATTTATGATAAAAACTCTCAGCAAAAGAGGAAAAGAAGGGAGTTTCCTTAAACCAATAAAGGGCATTACGAAGAGCTGTTAGCTCACATAATACTTGATGGTGAAATATTGAATGTATTTACAATAAGATAGGGAACAAGCAAAGATTTACAGTCTCACCACTCCTATTTAGAGTTGTCTGATAAAAATAAAGGATGTCCAGTTTAATATGAATTTCAGAAACATATTTTGTTTTAGTATAAGCATGTTCCATGCAATATTCAGGACATGATTCTAACTTTAAAAATGTTGTTTATCTGAAATTCAAATTTAACTAGGCATCTTATACATTTTTTTTGCTAGGTATGGTAATGATAACCTTCAATTATTTCATTATTCAATTATTCATTAAGCTAGAGGTCCTAGGGAATAAAATAAGGCAAGGAATAAGAATAAAAACCATATAAATTAGAATGGAATGAATAAAGTTCTGTATTCACAGATAACATGATTGTCTATGTAGAAAATACCAAATAATATACAAACAAAAAAGTTATGAGAAGTAATAAATGAGTTTAACAAGGTCATTGAGTACAAGAGGAATATATAAAAATAGCACAACTGCATTACAATCATATAATGGTATATTATTCAGCATTCAAAAAGACAGGTCACTGATACACAAAACAATATGAATGTATTGAAAATGAAGGAAGCTAAGTGAAAGAATCAAGACTCAAGGCTACATACTGTGTTATTCCCTTTATATGGCATTCTGGAAAAGGAAAACCTATAGAGATAAAAACGTCCAATAGTTGCCAGAGCTTTGGGATGGGAAGAGATTTTGCCTATGAAAGGGCACAAGTAAATTTTCAAGTGCTGGAATGATTCTATAAAATATTTTGTGGTGGTGGTTACACAAATGTATGCATTCATCAGAACTCATAGAACAGTAAACTAAAACAGGTTAGTTTTTATTTATGTAAATTAAACCACAATAAAATAAAAGTGAAACTGTAGACTTTAGAAAAGATTAAGGATAAAATAGTTCCATTAAAAAGAAGAAAGGCAAATTTTAGTAAACAACATTGATTAGGCTATCAGTTTGTGAAGGTAGAGTTGAGGAAATCATATAAAATAAAATGGCATATGGAGGTTACTATGATTGAAAATCTGATAGAGGAAATCCAACACACAGAAATTGATGATTCTGGTGAATAAAACTGAGTAAGTAACAGGAAAAAAAAGAGTAAAAAGTTATTCAAATACTTTGAGGCATTCCTTTCTGGGGGGATGATGGTGGCTAGAAAACCTATATTCTGGTGAAATCATTTAATTTCAAGGTGAAACTATGAACAACTAAGCAGAAAAACAAATCACCTTAATAAAGCAACATCATAATAGCTTAGTCTTCTATACAAAAATGATATCACTCTAGACATAGTTCAATGCCAACAAAGATCTGAGGGAAAGAATTCCTCAAGAATTTTATAATCAGATGAGGTTTTCTTTAAGTTCAAAGGTACCAGACCAAATTTCCTAAGACTGAAAGAAAAAAGATCCATTACAGAAAAAGAATACTACTTGAGAAAAAAATTCATTCAACAAAAAGATGAAATAAAATTGAAAACTCAAAAATGAAGACTATGCTAAAAACTGAAAGTGTACAGGTAGTTAATGAAAATATAAAATCAGGACAAAAAACGTGGATACACCAAGGACTATAGCTTTTAAACATTTTAACAATGTAAAAGTAAAATACGATGACCAAAAATCAGAAAATATAAGGTCATGTATTGTATAAGGAAATGCAATTGTATATCTTTTTTGTCAGTGAGAAAATAAAATACTGCTTAAGTTGAAATATATAATTACCAAGACAAAAACATGCAATGCTTACCTCTAAAAATTTTCCTTTTATTTTAGAAGCATCCTTAAAAATTTTTTACATGAAGGAACATTTTTCTTGATATTCAACTACTACAATTTTATTTTCACTACTTTTTTCTATTACTCAAATAAAATAAAAGTTCATATTTTTTATGAAACATGTGCATTATGTTCAATTTTTGTAGTTTGTTTCTTTTATGGCATACATCTGTCTTTTCTGTAATTCTATTCATATATATGAAAAGAAAGTTATCTAAAACTGACTTGAAACATATATTGAGAGCAGTTATTTCTGGGAAATGGGAAATTGGGATATTTCTTGATTTGTTTGTGTGATTCTGAGTTGTTTGAGTATTTTAGTAATTATCATAAGTACTTTCATAAAATATTGTTATGAGCAGAAATTACAAGAGGTATTTTTCTTCATATAATACGGAGTTAACATGCAAGGATTCATCAAACACAAATATAAGACATCGTCGTTATTTTGGTTTTGTGTATTTAGACATGTTTCTAGTTAATTTCCTTAGAGTGATTATGTCAGATAATAGAATGAGGCATGATATTTGGCAGATAGTTTTCATTTCTCATTTCAATACTTAGTAGTTACTAAAGATGGCCTGGTGTACACTATTGAGAAAGATGATGAGACAGTGTTTGGGCTCAGAAGGAAAGAGTGCCTTTATCAATTATTATGTCTGCCATGTCTAGAAGAGGTAGAACAGATAAATTTATTTTTAGAAAGTAAATATATATATATATATATATATGATTTTAGTCCTGTATTTATAAAAGCACTAAGAATCTGAAAGATAGATTACTTTATGAGGTAAAGTATATTAGTATTAAAATAATTCATAGCATCTTTAGATAAATGAAGGAGAATTAGAGAGAAAACCTGAGTTGCCTTAGAGATTTCCTAAATTGCCATGGACAGAATATTAGTATAAATATGGGCATGAAGGTGCTTTTGGTGAGGCCTCAGGAAGAAGTGAAGAACATAGCATTTGAAACTGGAAGAAGGCGGCTCCTTGTCACATACTAGCAGAAGGTTAATAGAATTGTGTCCTGCAGTTACCTGGAAAACAGAATTTGTAAAAGGTGAACTCGGATAATTAGCTACAGTGATTTCCAGGTAAAGTGTTGAAAGCTTCTTGGGTTTCTTCATGCACTTGTGGGAAAATGTGAGAGGGGAAAGATAAATTGAGGGAAGAACTTTTAAACAATAAAGGAACCAAGCCTTGATGATGTGAGGAATTCTGGGCCTACACAGATGTCAAAGACAATAAAATTTGGCATAGAGTAAAGCCAAGTGTATGACTATACAACTTTTTACTAAGTTCTCAGAAATGTAAGACAGAATGTTAAGTCACACAAAGACTCTTTGAAGAGACTAAGGAAATGCCTCACAGATCCTCTCAATCAAACCAGTAGTCCTCTAGGAGTTAAGGGTATAGTCCCTCCGCCATTCTGGCAGAAGCCATAGATAGAGAAGGCATTATCCTGAAAAAGATTTGTTGACATGGTTTCTGCCTAATGGAGGGAATCCATTGAAATGCACACAAAGCCTACAGAGTTCTTGAGAATATTACATCAGCAGAATCATTGCCAGCTTGGACTTAAAGGGACAGAGAGAGAGCAAATTTAAAGAAGGTGGTCAGACACTCAAAATTCTACTGATAGAAAGTAGATTGATAAAAGTACTCAGCTACGAACCTTGGACCAGTAACTCCATTTTATGTTCCACGTTCCACTATTTGAACTATAATGCTGGTAATTATTAACCTGTGCCTACCCCACCATTGTATCTGTAACAATATTAGTGCAGATAAGTTGCTCACAGATTTGTAGTTGGTGAGGAATTTCGAGCAAAGAACTGTACTCAAAGGACCCTCACCCTCCCCTGATTTAGATGATGAAATTTGGAACTTTTGAGCTGATGAAATTTTAGATTTTGAGTTGGTGCCATATTGGAGAGACATGTTTGTGGAGCTTGGGTTGGGGTGAATGTAGTTTGCATTTTGAAAGGACTTGAATCTTTTGGTGCTAGAGGGCAGACTGCAGTAGTCAGAATGGTTCACCAAAGATGTCCACACTCTACTCCCTAGAACTTACCAATATGTTACTTTATATGGCAAAGGTATTTTGCAGCTGCAATTACATTTATGAACCTTATAATAGATTGTCAGAGAGTATCTGAGTAGACCCAGTCTAATCACATGAGCCCTAAAAGCAAAGAAAATTCTCTGGCTGAAGTCACAGAGATGAGGCAGAAGCAGAAGTCAGATTTGAAGAATGAGAGGGACAGGGCCCAGCATTGCTGGAGGGAGCCACGTGGAAAGCATGAAAAGGAATGCAGCAGCATCCAGGAGCAAAGACCAGCTCCCATCTGATATCCAGCAAGTAAATGGGGACCTCCGTTCTACAACCAAAAGGACCTGAACTCAGGCAATGATCTCAATGAGCGTGGAAGCATATTCTTTCCCAGAGTCTCCAGTCAGGAATGTAACCCTGACACCACCTTGATTTTAGCCTTGTGAAACTATAAGCAGAAGACTTAGTTGAGCCCATGGACTTCTGACCTACAGAAGCTGTAAGATATAAGTTTGTGCTGTTTATGGTACTCTATCATGGCAGCAACTGCAAACTAATACAGTCCCTTTGATGTTTCTAGGGAGAAATCTCATTAACAAGCAATATAAAAGAGAAAATCTCATCTGACCCATGTAGAAAGACAACAATTCATTTTTATGGAGCATACCGATATGAGATTCAAACATAACCCACAAATATGTTAATTTGATTTAATCAAATAACTAGGTAATGTGGTTTAAAAAAAATATATCTAACTCATTTAATTTTGTTAACAGAAAAAACAATCTCATCTCTCAGCTACTGACCTGTTAGGTAATTGTAAATTGAAACATTAAAAGCTTTTCCACATTCAGTGGCAACCTGCCTCCAAGTTGCCCCCATTGGTCACCAATCCCGGTGTTCACACCATTGCACAGTCCTCACCCACACTGTATCCAGGTTGGTCTGGGAGACTACTAGCACATGGCAGCCTTGATGGTATATCACTTCCAAAAGGCACTACAGGTTTTGTCTTGGGTTCTCTCCTTCCTGGGTCATTTGTGTGGGGAGAAGCCAATTGTTGTATTATGAGTAGCGCTTTGGAGAGGCCCATGTGGTAAAGAAATGAAGTCTCTAGCCATCAGTCATCTATGTGCACTTGGAGGTGGAACCTCCAGCCCAGCTAGGGCTTCAAATGACCATCACCCTGGCCAACCTTTGGCACCTAACACACCTTTGGGGACCTTGGGGTAGGATGAATGTAATGTGCATTTCAGAAGATTGTGAATCTTTGGAGACAAGAGGGCAGACTGTGGTAGGCAGAATATTCCCCCAGAAATGTCCACACTCTAATCCTGCAACCTAGTACTATGTTACTTTCCATGGTAACCTGATGAAAGACTGAGTCAGAACTACCCAGCAAAGCCACACATGAATTCCTGACCTATGGAAACTGAGTGGGATAAATGTTCATTGTCTTAAGTCACTAAATTTGGGGTAATTTGTTACACATCAATAGATAACTAATGCTCCCGATTTGGTCAAATTTTTTATGCTTTCATCATGGAATCACCCATATAAAATAAGCATTAAACTCAATAGGTTCTACTGCTAAACAGGCCCTCCTGAACAATCAAATGAAGAGTTAATCAGTTTGCTCAAAAATGGAACTTACTTTAGCACAGAGTATAACATGCAGAAATCAACACATAATTGTCACCATAATCCATCAGAGCAAAGGTTATAGCTATCATGTTCACCACTGTCTTTCTATTACTTAACTTATTGCCTACTGCAAAATAGGTTTTCAAACAAATTTTTGAAAAAATGATTGAATGGATAAATGCATAAATTAAAGAAAGCATATAACACAGACTTTTAAAGTTGTTACCCATTTTTGTTGTTTCCATCAGCCATGATAGTTATCTCTACTACTTACCTCTTCAATGCCCAGCCTTCTCATAATTCTTGTTTTGTCACCTGTGTGCTTGATGGCCCTCATATCCCAAATTTAGCAGCAACTCATCACTTTATATATCATCAAAATTGCTAGTGATCAAGTTCACCTAAAAAGAAGCATATGATTTAACTAGAAAAATGGAAGAAGAGCCTAAGGAACCCAACGGAGGATGAGACATTTAGGTTTGCCTTTGGAACAAAACAGAAGACTTAATGCCAATGAGACTGTCTGAAAATAGCATTAAGGGTCTACAATTTTTGGTGGTGCTCTTTCATGTTCCTACCACTTGGAACTTCCTGATTAAAGCAAACACTTCAAATTGCACCTGGGAGTGCACTTTGCATGTGTACCTAATGGAATAACAATGAGGTCAAAGTCATATTGAGCCATTACTGACTATCACTCAAGGAAGATGGATTCCAAAAGTCTCTTCTACCTGCTGCTATGGCAGGAACATGCACCTCGGGAGTTATTTTGGGTTTTTTCTCTTAGCTCTTTAAATCAAAGTTTATCAAGGAAATCTGTTCCTGTGGTATCACTGACACCTCTATTTTTTTTTTTTCTTTTTTCAGTAGACCAGCAGCAGGAGAAGAGATAAATATGGCTCAGACTCATTAAAACTGATTGCCAAGGCATCTGCTAGGTAAACTCTATCAATAGAAATGACCTTTGATCAGAATGCAACAAAGCTGTAAAGCTGGACAGCTCTATGGGCTGCAAATGATAATATTACGAAAGAAAGGAGATTGTTGGCTAATCCTGATATGTGATGGGTTATCTGACTGAAATGTTTTTATTCAAAAGACAGGAGAATCATTGTGAGAAAGGAAGGGCATGAGACATTTGAAACAACATGCTTCAGGTATAACATGCCCTAACTGCCATTTCTATGGCACAAAACCCCCAAAAGTAGATTCACAGGTAAAAAAAATCATGAAAATATGTTGTGGAAAATGGAATTTATCCTTCAATCATTGTATATTTCCTCTCCTCAATATTATGATTCTCTATCTGTCTAGGTATCTAAATATTTTTCTTGGTGGGAGGAGGTTTCAATGGTATGAAATTGCACAGCTGTGCTCTTGGGAGAATGGTTCATATATAATAATGAGTAAGTGCTTTCTAAAGTTTAGTTATTTGAATCACAGAAGGCATCTAACATTTCATTACTTAGTAGAACCTTTTGTAAACCCCATGATATAAATAACTAGGAAATAACAATCACAAAGAAACCTTTCTTCTTATAATTAGATACAAAATATTGCAAATAACTGGTTAGTGTCCGTGCATAAGTGGACACACACACAATATAAAATAATACTACGGAGTGGGAAAATATGGAAAAATGAATTCAAATTTGAAAGGAAAGGAAGTTGAATTTGGTGCCATGATAAATTTAGCTGTATTGTATTCATGAGAGTGGAAGGATCAAGCCAGGGGTTAATATTAGCTTAACTGAAACTTATTTTGCTTCAGTTGCAAAAATGTTGGGATTCTAGTGAGCATACTATCTTAAAGAGAGTTGACAGATAAAAGGAGGATATTCAGTTAAATTTGAATTTCAGATATATAGCATAGGATGATTTTAGCCTAAGTAAATCCCCAATATTTCACGGGACATATTTGTACTAAGAAAATATTTGTTGTTTATCTGAGTTTCAAATTTCACTGAACAACCTGAATTTTTAACTACTATATCTGCCAATCCTACCTGTCTACTCCTTTTTCTAGGCCATAACTTTCTCTGATTAGTGTTTAGCTGTTATACCTCTATATTATGTGCACTGTTTTACTCTTTAAGCAAACCTTTATTTATTTGCTATCATTTCTTATTCATAAAATAGAAAAGCCTTCTTTTCACAGCTTGTTGTTTTCACCTCAAAATGTTATGCATTGTTTAGGATTTACCATGAAAAACATTATTGAAGTAATGACGAAAATGTCAATTTTATGCCAAAATAAAATAATTTCAATGCATTTAATTGACATGACATAGCTTAATAATAACCTGTCATGATAAATAAAACAGGAAAGCAGTAGCAAAGACACATTTTTGCATCCTCAAGACATGTCCAATCAGAGCAAGATAAAGAGATTGCAAGACTTAAAAGAAATCCCTAGCCATCATCTATCCTTACCCAATCCTTAGAAGTCTGGCCCACGTGTTTCCTCCCCAGGCCTCTGTAACTTACTGGCAATGCTAAGCAGAGTTGACACATCAACAGCCTTATCTTTGGCCTTGTGGTATCACTACCATGTTGCCATTCAAGGAAAGATCATCCCTAAATCATGTTGCACTGTATTTAATGTGAAGAATGTGGATGAAACTAAAAAACTCAAAGAACTCTTTTCTGTAAAACTTCATTAGAATGGAGGACTGAAATCCATAGTGTGATTTAAGAAAAAATACCCTTGCAAGCAAGGGAGAATATTAAATAACTGATAGGGGCCCTCTTGAACTACAAATTCATCAAGATACACTGAAAACCATTCATAACCACAAGCCAGGGAATTGTGCTGAAGTCCATAATACAAAACTAGGAAATATTTATGTCTGAAAATTGTTATTTTTAAGTCTTAAATAACAGTGGAAACTTGGTAACTACCTAACTCTTCAATTGTTGGGGAATAATTAAGTTAGTATAGACTTCTAAGAAATTTAAGAATTTACACAAATAGAAAGTCCTTATTTAAGAATAGGTTATGAGAAAACGCAGAAAGCAAAACTGCATTTGACTAATAAATGTAAAATTATACATGCATAATGCAAGTTCTGAAAAAGATAATGGCAATAAATAGATTTATTTGCAAAAGTTGCAGAATTGCAGATAAATGCTCTTTTAAATTATATATAAAGCTCCAGGCATATTTTATCATATTAGTTTTTATATTTATAATTTTTTCAAATTATATTTTCATGGCTTAGGTAGCATTTCTATAAACTATATTCCTATGCTTAATATTTCCTTAAAACAAAATAGTGGCTGCTAAAATATATTTCAGAGTTTTCTGTTTTAAAAATATTTTAATGTATTGTGATAATTCAGTCTAAATATCCTTTTAAATGAATGTTTTCTGTTCCTCTTCCATCTATAATTCAATCCCGACCATGCTTCATTTAAAAGTAACAAATAAGAAATCTGAAAACACTATCATTTTATCGTATACACAAAATGTATATTTCAGCTCAAATATAAAATCCCTTTTTATTAGTTGCTCCAAGAAATCCGGGACCCAAATGTTTGTACTTAGAGACTAAAAGAACATTAGCTAATAATTATTTTCTAAAGAATGTTGTCAATCTTTCTTCTAAATAATGGAACTACTAACACTAGAGCCACAAATGAATGGCAGCAAAGCAATGATTTTGAAATCACGGCAACATTTACGAGCTAAAATATGTGTTATTATAATCTCTGAGAAACAAAATACACTGCTGGATTGATCATTGTTTGCGTTACACCAGGAAAGGTGTTATAGTAAGTTCAAGTGTCCTGGAGAACTAAAAATAGCAATACAATACCCCAGACTTAGAATAGAGTCAAATAATTGGTAAAAGTTCAGTCTCAGCTCCACAGCCAGCCTTAGTGCAGCCCTGGGTGTATGTTCATATGCAGATGCCCAGCTGTTAGTGTGATGTTCTATGCTTAGAAACCCTGGTAAGCATGGTTGTGCAGCCTTTCTCCAGAGAGATGTATCATCCAAAACATCAGATGGCGCAAGTTTGGGTGTTGGGGAGAGAGAGCCCTAACAGGGTGACCTTTACAAGTTGGTTGCCTTCAGCGCTTAGGAACTCTATCCCCCTGATGCCTTGATTTCCCTCTGCAAAGACCTTTAGGAACGTAGTGT
This sequence comes from Cabassous unicinctus, assembly GCA_029593785.1. Lineage (NCBI taxonomy): Eukaryota > Metazoa > Chordata > Mammalia > Cingulata > Chlamyphoridae > Cabassous > Cabassous unicinctus. Next base: position 28,217 of record JAQZBX010000829.1, read on the forward strand.
TCTCTGCATTCTCAGAAGATTCTTTCTGGTTCTCTGAATCCAGAATAGAGTGTTACTCGTTAGTTTCCACACTTAACTTGTTTTCCCTTTCATCTTACTGGTCTTTAGAAGCCACAGCTCATTGTCCTCCATTTTCTAGACGAGTCTGCTGCAAAAATGTCAGCTGGGACCTGTGGTTTAGCTAGTTCTATGATTCAAAATTGCACTGTGTTGGAATAGTTCTGTATCTTGACCACAGCGGTGGTTACATGAATCTAAATGATAAATTGAGGTAGAATTATACACACACATTGCACCAATTTCCTGGTTTTGATATTGTCATACAGTTATGTAAGTTGTACCCACTGGGGCAAACTCTGTGAAGGGTACATGGAATATCCCTGTGCTGTCTTTGCAATGTCCTGTGAATCTATAATTATTTTAAAATAAAAAGTTAAAAAAAAATCACACTCCATAAATTATTTTTTTCTTTACAAAGATTATGGCTTTGTCTTTTTTTCCTTCAAAGTAGCCCTCCTCCCCTGGATTGGTCAGTGCCTCACTAATTAGTCTGTGCTTACTTTTCCTCACCATTCTTCTCTGATCTACTTTACCATCGATGGTAGAGAGACATGGACTGAAACATAGAAGCAGTCAATTTCTGTTGAAAGCAGAAAGTAAATTACTAAGCACCCAAAATTAAAAAAGCAAAAATCAAAGACAAATAACTGGCTTAGACAAATAAGAATTTTCAATAAAAACGAAGCGATAAACAACTGGGGAACACTACACGGATGTGTATTGTGAAATTTCAGGATTAGAAGTCTCCTATATTTATCTATTCCAATGGCTCCATATGGGCAAGGTTGTGGAACCATTCTGATAAGAAATTTTAATACCTATCTAATAAATATAAAACTGAAAGGCAGTGGGCAGGCCAGAAGTTCAGGAAACTGAGAGATCAAAAACAGATTTTGAAGAACCTGTAATAAACCATATCCTGAATTTATAATACTAGAGTGTCAAACAAGACAGCATTTAAAATCTGGGTATTTATTACTTACTTGCTGTGTAACCTTAAGCATGTTGAGCTTCATCTATAAAGTTGGAATAATAATAGCATCCCTTCCTTGGAAGTATTGAGAAAACTGAATATATGCTAAGCACTTAGTGCCTGAAAAATACAATGCAGTCAAATATATAAGGTATTATGATTTTTTATTATTAAGACAATGCTTCCTGAATTGTATCATTGCAAGGAACTCATTAAATATCTCACTAATGTAGACTGGTGATCTGCAAAAATCAAACAAAGCAATGATAAAACTACAAAGTGTTATCTTGTTGTTTTGTTTTGTTTTTTAAGGCTATATTCCTGTCCTGAATTTTCACCACACCAACCAGCATATTAAAATTCCTGAAGTAAATATTCCATTTAACTTTGACATAACACTTCCCCAACTTATTTAATTATGTGAGTGTTTAAGGACCACCCATTCCATTTTGTGGGATTCTGCCCTTGCACAGACAGGCCCGAGATATCATCAAGCACTGAGGTTTTCCAAACATTTTTAGCAGCCAAATTTGTTTTTTCTTAACTCTCCTCTATAAAATATATAAAGGTAATGAATTGCTTCCCCAGGCAGTTAAAAATCTTCATTATTTCATAGACTATACTTGTTTGCCAAATCTCTGAAGAAACTCAATCGGTCAGGAGGACAGTATGAAAATTCTGATAAAATGCAAACTTGTGCTTCAATAAAAGAATTCATCTAAATCAGTTACTCTCAAACTGAAGTTGATAGATGAATTTGCTTTGAGACTTTTTAAATATGTCTATTTTCACTTTTGACTCCTCCCTTAGAAAATAAAATATTCTGAATGATATTTTTGGTTATGTCATCACCCAGGAATACAGTGCCTGTGTTTATATTTGGTGGCACATGATCTCTGAGAGCATCAAGTGTTTAATTTCAAATAGTCTCAGAATTCTGCTGGATATTTTTGTCCTTACAAAGGAGCTGTCTATTCACTTAAATGTAAGAAAATATTTATGAAACTATTTTAGAAAAATATTCTTTCTTCCCTTTTCTTTATAATCAAAAGGAAAAAAGGAGTAAAAAAAAAAAAAAGATTCCTTCATGCATTAGGCAAATAGTAAATGAAACATTTTGCATCTCTCATTTTCTATTTATTTCAAATTCGTATGTTTGCAATAACTCCAGTTCTCTATTCAGAGAGTGCCCATCCCCACTGAAATAGTAAAAAAATGTTGTGCTCCAAAATTTGCTTTGGTCAAACTCTTCTCCCCTCATTCCAATCAACAGGATGAAACTGACTCATATTCACAATATTGGGCCCATGTGTTGTGCAGAGAAAATCTTAATGTACAAACAAACCTGGTTGCTGGTATCATGGGTTTTAAAATCTCTTTCAGAAAGAGAATGGGAAAACAGACATAAACTCTACACATATTTACACATCGAGATAAATGCTGTGACGGAAATAAGGTTATACATTCGATTGAGTAATAGAAATATGAGAAGGTAATGAGTCCAGGCTTTAGAAAAATGGAAGCAGGAGACTCAGGTAATTAAATAATCTTTAAAAAATAACTTTGGATGCAATAATAAAACAGACTGGAAAGATGCAAGAGCCAGAAAAAAGAGACTATAAATTAAATTAAAATAGACTATAATTTTTCAAGGCAAAAGATAATGGCGGTTTGAAGTAGGTTGATATCAACACAGAAAAATTTGAAATTGGAAACAACAAATTTTACAGATGGGTTTTATGCAGGGGTGAAAAAGAAAAACATCACTAGTGGCTCTGGGTTTTCAGCTTGAGTCACATAGTGGTGCCATTTATGAGGTTGGAAAAACCTGAGAGAAGAACAAGTTTGGGTCGGGGTTTAGGGAGTCAAGTGTTTGATATTGTGTATGTTACGTTCCTATGTCTATGACCATCCAAGTGAAAATGTTATTTAGTTGATTGGTTATAAAAGAAAAAAAATAGTTTGCAGATATAAATTTAGGAGTTTTTTTGTCATGTAAAAGACTATTAAAGGGAAACGGCTGTGGCTCAATTGGCTGGGCTCCCCTTTACCATATGGGAGGCCCCGGGTTCAATTCCCAGGGCCTCCTGGTGAAGACAAGCCGGCCTGCACGGCATGGTGAGCTGACGGCCCGTGCGGTGCAGTGAGCTGGCGCAGCAAGATGACGCAACAAAAAAGGGAGGCAAGCAGACACAGAAAAACGCAAAGTAAATGGACACGGTGAGCACAAGCAGCAAGGGGGGGATAAATAAATAAATAAATAATAAATCTTTTTTTTAAAAAAAAGACTATTAAAGTCATGCGTAAGGAGAAGAAGAAGCCCTTACCACATCCTGGAAAGCTCCAATGTTTAGTTTGGATAAGGAAGAATGAGAAAAAGAAGACAAAGGACTAGGAAGATAACAGGGAAAATGTGCTATCATAGCAGTTAAGAAAATCAATTGTTTCAGGAAAAGGGTGTGAGAAATTATGGTGAATACCACTTAGAGGCCAGGGTGTGAGAAATTATGGTGAATACCACTTAGAGGCCATGGTGAAAACAGAAATGTGACCATGGATTTGACAATGTGGAGGTTGCAATGATGGTGAAAGGGCCTTCAGTGGAATTGTGTGGGTAAGAAACCAGTGGGAGACTAATGGTACCAGCTCCTATACATAAAGAGCTTCAGCATTGTCACTCCCATGCCTACAATTAAAGGCTGGAAACTGAAAAGCAGTCACTGTTCTTGGGACTCATCAGAGAACTGAAGTCTCCACAACCTTAAGTCTTGAGAGACTGGCATGGCCTGAGAGTTACAGGATTTGCTCACCTGAAGCAGAAACTGCTAAACCCATGAACTGTAGAAACACTCAAATGGTCATTTTGAAAAATTGTTGGAGCCTCAGTGTGGACTAGCATGAGAGTGAAAAACTGCAGGGGGCTACAGTCAAAGGATGGCGGTGGGAGGCTACAATTTGCAATGTCCCTCCAGGAAACACCCCAGATTCTCATGGTGAGGATTTGAGAAGGTTCTTCTCCTGGCCCTGTCCAGGAGAGGGAAGAGTAACCACTGTGAAATACTCTCAAACTCCTCTCCCAGACAAAAGCCCATTCTCCAAGGGGAAGGAACTCCTCAGACGACAATTCTGAAATCAAAGTAGAGAAATTTAAAGTAGAGGAAAGGAATTCCACCTTGCTCCAGCCAGCTCCAGACTTCCTGCCTCACCTAAGGAAAAATATTTTTTAAAAAACATAGTCAAGCGGGGACAGGGCTTCAAGGAAATAGAAAGGGACTGTAGCAGCCATGGAAGAAAATATGGGCCACGGGGAGGCTAGATCCCTGCAGGGACAGAAACATTTGTGAAACCTTCACCCCCAGACACAGGCCCACGAAAGCTGTGACTTCCTCAGCACACCACACCACACCACCACCAAACTTCCTGAATCCTAACAGTGGAGCACAGCTGAAAGAACTGTAAGAGGAACAGCCTTTCTCTGATAAACGGTAAAAAGGAAGCCCCAACCATAAGGGGAGACAAAAACAAAAACAAGAGAGAAATATGAGACTTCTGGTACCTATACCTACAACAAACATTAAAAAAGGCCCAACTTCTTTTCAAAAACATTTCAAGGCATACTCAAAAAAAACAGAAACTAATAATAAGCAAAGCAATGAAACCAAAGCTAGTACTTTGACAAGATCAATAAAATTAAGAAATCTCCCATTATGCTAAAAGGAAAAAAGAGAAAAGACACAAATGACTGATATTAGAAAAGGAAGAGAAGCCATCACCACTGAGGTCATGGAGAGTAAAAGGATAATGAAGAATATGAAGAACGACTCTGTCTTACTTTACCAGGGCAGCTCTGACAAATGCCACACAACAGGCTGGCAAGAAGAATTTATTCTTTCATGGTTTTGAAGGATAGAAGCCCAAATTCAAGATGTCAGCAATGCCATGCCTTCTCCCAGAGTTGGCAGCGTTCTGGTGATGGCGGTCATCTGTCCCATGGTGATCTCCTCTCCCCTTTGACTTCTGGCCTCAACTTCTTCTGACTGCATCTGAATCGCCTCTCTTTTTATAAGGCTTCCATTCATATGGATTAAGACCCACCCTGATTCAATCTGGCCTCACCTTAACCAATGATAACATCTTCAAAGGCTGTATTTACAAATGGATTCATACACACAGAAACATGGATTAAGATTGGAGCATGTCTTTTCTGGAGTGCATGATTCAATCCTCAACAATCTCTGTGTCCAATTCTTTGATAAATTAGATGAAATGAACCAGTTCCTTTAAAGACACACTCCACCAAAATTCATAGGCCTATTCAAATAGGCCTATATATATGAAAGAATTTGAATCAACAATTAATGCCTTCTAAAATAGAAAGCACCAGGCCAAGATGGTGTCACTGATGACTTCTGCCAGACATTTAATGAAGAAAATAACACCAATTGCCTAAAATCTCCTCAAGAAAATTGAAGTAGAAGGAACATTTCCTAACTCATTTTGAGTCCCGCATTTCCCTAATATCAAAACCAGAAAAAGCTATTACAAGAAAGGAAATTTATTATGGTATTCTAATATTGTGTTAATATATATTATATTACCATTATTATTATTATTATAGACCAATATCTCTCATGGACACATATGCACAGAAATCAACATGTAATTACTTCCAGAACTCATCCAGGCAAAGATCAGAGCTATCACATTCACCGCTGTCTCTCAATTGCCTAACTTTGTGCCTACCCATGGCCTAGACCTCTGACTCTTAGAAGAAATGGAATAAGGCAGCTATCTCACAATAACCAGAATATCAGAATAAACACTTCCAAGCACCTTCCTGTTCCTTTCCATCTTCTTTCTTTAACTATTTTTCTTCAGGGAACTACACCTCCCTAGACTCAATGTCCCAGTCCCGGTCTCCCATATCACCTGAATCCCCTCTCCCCAAGACACTCAATTATTGCCACTTAAATTTTTTCTCTCTCTCTCTTTTACGACCAGAGAGTTACTGATAAAATTAGAATTTGCCGCAGCACTCTGACTTGCAAAGCAATACTCATGCTGTGGGAAAATAGTTCAATGTTTTATTTACACAAACTGACTTTCTGAAAAGAGCTCTAAAAGACGAAGCCGAATCAATAAAGGGTCTTTTTACTTTTAGATGGGCAAGGTAGCTCTGGTACAAGCAGGGTAGCATGGGTGGTCTAGCAATTTAAATGTTAAGAAGTACATTTTCCACAGTCTTTGCATTTTAGTAGAAATGTCTCAGATTTTGGCGATAGATTTTTATGTTGTATTTTTACACCTGATTCTGGGTTTTAAAAAGCTATATTAGAGAGTACTGGCCAAAGTCATTTAAAAGTGAACCTTACCTTCTTTAATTTTAATCATCCAAGCCTTTATTATGAGCTGTAAACCATACATTTCTATGTCACTGTTTCCATTTTTTTTTCTTTTAGCTCTTAAAACTCAGAGTTGCTCCGCTTTTGTTTTGCTATTTCTTTTAAATATCCTTTACCTCGGGTTAGTCTGGGTGTCACCTTTCTTTTAATTCTATCTTCTCTCATATCAACTCCAAGTTTTTCCTTACTCTGCTCCGATTTGTTTTTATCTTTACCACTTTATAACAACTTGAAAATATTCCCTCTTCTGCTGGCATTTATATTTCCAGTTCAAAATATGGCAAATTAATTACACAATATAGACTGAAATATTGACGCATGCTTAGTGGGATCACACAGCAGTGAGTGGCAGTTTGGAAAGCTGAGCTTCCAGCTCAGCTCGGTCCAGCTTATTCACCCCTTCAGCCTTCCAAAGGAATTATTTCAAAGATGTCATTCCCCTTTTTTCTGGGAGCACAGGTAGGAAGAAAAATGAAATCAGAACCCTTGACTACTCACTGGGCTTCAATCACTATTTATTTGGGACTGCTGACCATTTGCAAGCCTGCATTCCTGTTGATTCTTCCTCTGTGCTAATTTAAAGAGGATTGACTTCGAAAGGGTTGTCATTTCCAAGAGATTTTGATGATTGTACCAAGGCAGGAAAAGGTTTTCTTCACCTGCACCTGTGTTTCGGTCTTTGCAATAGTCTCTATATAGTTGGATCATGAGAAGGGACTAAAACATGAGAAAGAAAAAGAATGTCAATGACTAGTGAATTTTCCAGTGACCGTTGTCCACACCTCTTACAGTAGAGACTCATTTGTGTTCATCTCTTAGAGCTACTCCTGCTGTTCTTTACTTCTTGACAAATTATGAGTTGTCATTGTATTGTAAATAACAGTTGGGGAATATGTAATGAAAAATCTCATGGGCTAAGTAATCATCACGTTATCAATTTGTCAGAAGTCCCATTACCTAGAGCACTGCTTTTAAAATCATAGTTTTTATAATATGGCTTCAGAGCAACTTACCCTGAGCAGCAATTAGCAATACCTGATAAGGTGTTGGGAGAACCAAAATCAAAGCAAATCAAAGTGATTTCTCAATAATGCCAATAATATTTCAGTTTAATATTTTTACATGATAAAATGATGCTGAAGATTACAAAATGGCAAAAATATTTTTGGAAATTACCAGTTGGAAATCCAGATTTATCATTTATGTTTCTAGTTTTGATTCATTTGACCAAATGAAATTGCTGTTATTTGACCTACCAAAAAATTGTAAAAACTGGATCCTATGATTCCTACTTCCCTCACTTCAATAAAACCATATTTGCCTACTTCTCCTGAAATATATTATTAGTGAAAAAGGCAAAAATCATGCTTACTTTGAATGAAAGATAGGACTAGATAAGGACCAATGTTGCCATAAGGAATGATTTTGATTTTCTAAATACATCACACAATTCTCTAAATTCCTATAAAACACTTTATTTGTGCTTGGCAAACATATCCGGGGTAGTTGTGCTAGTAGGTCTCATGAACCAGCACCAGTTCCAGACAACCATTCACCTGACTCCTCTCAATGGCTGCTCCATGAAGATTCCTGATGGCAGTGCCCAGTGAGAAAGGGAGGAAGGAAGGACAGGAGAGGACTCAGCTGTAGGTCCTTGGCGTAGAGAATCATGAGACCACGAGAGTCATTCAGCTTATCTTCTTATTTTCACTCAGGAGTTTTATCAACACTATAGAGAGTGTAAAGGTTCATGCTGGATATTCAGCAATTGCCCTTCGTGGGCTGGGATAAGCATCAGTTCTCCTTTTGTAGCACTCTACTTGAAGCAGCATCAATATCCAGTTGTGGACACCGCGCTGTGGTATGTACACCGGGGGAAAAGCTCGACTATTTTCACAACATCTTGAGTGTCTTAAACTATTTTTCAGTTATATAGAAGAGTGTACTAGAAAGTAGCCTTTTGTCCTGAGCATTTAAATCTGTAACCATTTGCAGTTATAACAACACTGATTAAATATGCCAATATGGGTCAACTAAAGCCCAAGTGAGACCCTTTCAAAATTACTCTGGATAAAGGTAGTCTAGTTTCAAAACTGGATTAAATAAATCTCATTTTTCTCTTAGGACCCTTTCTTATTGCTCTTATTCTAGTGAATATAAAAGCATGGCTACCTCTGTTTTGCTTCAGAGCTTTACTAAAAATTATCATGGAAGGTACTGATGATTTCTACATGAATTTCCACAAAAGAAAAGAAAGACCTTCAAAACCTTTTGCATATGTTGTAAAAAAAACAACTTTCTTATTCTCTGCATAGTGTTCCTAATTAACTTTTGCTGTGGGGGGAAGGCGGAGCAAACTTAAAAACAGTATTATCTGACAAGAACAATGAAAACAAAACCCATGAAAATCAATGCCTTTTACCAGTGTTTTCCCATTTTATCCACCCCACCTTCCTCAGGGGAAAGGCTTGCATTAGAGTGGCTCTCTGTGACTGCTGTTACTCTTTATGAGATGATTTTGCATTTTGTAACTTTACCAAGCATAAAACTTCCAGAGACAAAAACTTAAGTATCACTCTGGAAAACAATACTCAAAACTAAAGTCTTTATTTGAAGAAGGAAAATTCTTAGGCTGGTTCCAACAGACCATTCTTTAAAGAGACTCTTAATGTTGTGTCCTTGGGAGAGAGGAAACTTACCTCATACAATATAAAAAGAAGGAAAACACCTAAGTGCTTTCTTTAGAAAAACTTGCTTACATAAGAAATGAATTGGATTTACCTCTGCCCCTCTTTAAAAAACTTATAATTCCGAAATGATGGTTTAATCATTTAATCATTCTGGTGACAATTTGAGTATGAACTTAGAGTGAAAATAGTAAAAAGTGCACAATTTTTACCCCAAATTAAGAATTTATCTGAATACATCAGACAAGATGATCTTGTATATATGCCCTCCAAGACCCGATGAAAGATTAAGTTCTTAGTCTTTTCATAAAAATAAGGTAAGATGTGATTAAAAAATGATAATGGCAAGATTTGCAGTTTCAGCTCCAACATGGAAAGAGCTTAGTTGTAGTCATTCCTGTCTTTACAACAAGGAAACTGAGCAAACTGAACAACAGCTTTTCTTGGATCTATAAGAGAATGAAGATTGTAAGACAAATCATGACCTTAAAATATGGAGAGACAGACAAATCCAGAAGTCACAGCTGAGATCTGCGTACTTGGAACAGAAGCCAGTGGGGCCATAAACGCGGAGGAGCCCTAAAATGGCAATAGTGATGAAGAGTTGAACAATGAGCGTGGTCTCAAGGGAGAGTGAGAAGCTCCTGGGTGTTGCAGTCTTAGGGGGAGTCCCAAGAATTTCATGGGTTTCACCTCCAGGAACCCCACCAGGTTGTCACAATAGAGTTCAGAAAGATGCCCTAATGGCAGTGACAGTGGGAAGGGAAGATTAGTCATTGTGAAATACACTCAGAGCATTCTCTGTAACAAAGGCCTGATCTCCAAAGGGGGAGAAAAACTTTACCAGTGCCTTGTCCCACCCGGGGGTAGGGCATTTCCCCCATACAGCCCTCTTTAGATGTCTCACCCAGGAGAGTTAAAAAAAAAAACAAACTAAGAAACATTTTTGAAGGTCACAGGCCAGGGACACAAGCCCATTAAAAGACGTATTTACTCATAAGATTATAGATACATTTCCCTTCATCTGCACATTACCACCATAGCAAACAGGGTGCTAGTGAAATAACAGGGGTTATGGCTGAAAGAGCAGCAAGATGCAAAATCTCTCTGACGAAGAGTACATAGGGAAGTCCAAAGTCAACAAGGGAGATGAGAAAAACAAGGACAATAGAGAATTTGAAGCCTCTGGCACCTGCAGCTATAACAAATATTAATCATAGTCCACTGACTGACCAGATTAACATAAAACCTTACATTAAAGGCCTGTTCACCTTTGTTCCTATTACTTGATACATCATGTCTGCTGTCAACAAAAAAATTATAAGGCCTGTTACAAGGCAAAATATGGGACACAGCCTGAAAAGACTAATCAACTATAAAAACATACTCAGATATGACACAGATACTTGATTTGTCGGATGGGAATTTGAAATAATTGTGATGAATATGTGTTAACAGTAACAGTGTGTCGGATGATTATGACATATGAAGTGAAGGGCAGCAGTGTTATATGGGACAGAGGATCTGGGAATAT
>JAQZBX010000829.1:38972-95277 GCA_029593785.1 Cabassous unicinctus
AAAAAAAAAAAAAAAAGAAAGACAAACACAAGCACTGAAATAAGAAATGTACAAGTTGAGAATGAAGTACTTAAACTCTCTGTTTGCAGATGGCATGATTGTCAATGTAGAAAATCCAAAGGAATCAATAGCAACAACAAAAAGCAATTTGAGCATATAAATAAATAAAATATAAATTGAATTTAACCCAAAGTTAAATATATATGAGTCCATACCAATATAAATAAATGAGTAATTAGCTCTCCTGTGCAGAAGAATTTCATCTCATTTATGTAAATTTTGCCACCTCCAGAAGCTGTGCATAGTGACTACTTTCCAATGAATATAGTATGGGAAGGGGGGAAACAATCATGTTACAGTGGAGAAACCTAGCAAGCATTACCTTAGCTAGGTGCTCAAGGTTGACATCAACAGTGATATGGCATGTTGATAGTATTTACTTTTCATTTGTGATGAAAACTGCACTTTGCTTCTGTGATCTTCCTCACAAAAACTCATAACTCTAGTCTAATCATTAGAAAAATATCAGACAAGTCCTAATTGAGGGACTTTTCAAAAAATACCTGGATAATACACCTCAAAATTCCCAAAGTCATCAAAAACATAGAAAGTATGAGAAACTATCATAGCTTAGAGGACCCTAAGTCAACACAACAACTAAATGTAATGTTGGATTGTGGAAGGGTTCTGGCACATAACAAGGACATAGGTAAAATCTAAGGAAATCTAACTGAAGTATGGACTTTATTTAATAATATGCCAGTATAAGTGCATTAATTACATCAAATATACTATACTAATATAAGGTATTAATAAGAGAGGAAACCGGGGCCAGGGTATATAGGAATATCTGCATTATATTTCTGGGTGTTTTTTTTTTTTGTAAATCTAAAACATCTAAAATCTAAAAATTTATTAAAAAGATAATGACCATTAAATGTTGTTCTGGAAGCTATATGATCATCCCTTCGTTTGGGCCTGGAATAGCCTGAGCAGTAGTAAATGTAGTGCTCTATAATATTGAGTGGCCGAATATTGATCTGAAAGCCACAATGTCTTGTGGTTTTAATTCTGAAGATCTTTAAAGTCCATGTACTCTATTAACAGTTAAAAACTGGGTCTACTTTCACAAATTAAAAAATCCAACAATATTTATTGGAAACTTAGCATGTGAAAGGCACTTTAGTAGAGCCTATGGAAATTCAAAAATAATTCAGACAGAAATGTTATACTCAAGGTACTTATTTAAACCAGATTTAGGACAGTACCCAACAAATTCCTGTTTTCCAAAAGTTGTTGGGTCAGTTTTTGCTAATGCCAATGCTACTTATTATTAGAGAAAGTCTGCTTCTTTATTCCAGTAAGCATCTCATCAAGCTTGAGATGATGTAGAATTAGGATCAATGTCTTTTTTATGACCAAGGTGATTTGTTGGAGGTCAAAGAAAAATAGAGAAGAGAAAAAAAGAAAGAAGGAAATAAATAATAAGTACTATATACTAATAAACAATAAGGAAGGAAAGAGAGGAAAGAAAGAAAGAAAGAGAGAGAAAGAAAAGGAAGGGAAGGAAGGAAGGAAGGAACGAAGGAACGAAGGAAGGAAGGAAGAGAAGAAAGAGGGAAGGAAAAGGAAAGAAGGGAAGAATTGCTATGCTATTAAATTTTTAACTCACCTACTCAAGCCTGGCTTAGAGTTATTTCATGTGAAAGTGGTTATAAGGTAATTAGAAGAAAAGTCCAGCTGGAGAGAACATTGTCCTCCAAAGAATAATATATCATTGTCGACATTGGTCTTAATAAATTATATTTCTTTTTTTACCATAAGCATTAAAAGTAAAACAAAAGAACTCTAGCAAATTTCATCTTTCAATGCACTTTAAAAAGAAATATTCAACTTACAAGAAAGCATTAGAGACATTTTTCTCTTAAAATGTGCCAACATGACACAGCAGAGGTCTACATATGCTGATATTTTAGAGCAAAATAAAAATCAGCAACCTTTCTGGGTATGTTTGTAGACTTACATTTTTCAGATGTTCTAAGTAGTCCAATATTTTGTCACATTATAGCCACAAATTTTCTACCTCTTTTAAAGAGAAACTATGTAAAACAATAGAAAAATTGTAAAACCTTATTAAAAGAAAACACTCATTCAGCATTTCTAGGACTCTCACATGCGTGTAGCACCTTTTAAAGGAAATGCTGCCTCTCCATACATTTCTTTTCTTTTTCTTTTTTTTAATTTGTTGGTAAAAATCAAAATTTTTCAGAATATCTCGATATATTTCAACATCCCTATTCTATTCAAGTTCGGGTGGGATACTAATCTTAACTGTTTGTTTGATTTGTCATATTGAGACATTTAAAAGGACTTATCTGAATAGCACAGGGTACAATTCTTAGCCAGGGCAAGGGAAAGATCTGAAGCTAAAAGAAGTGTTTTTTTTAAACCATAACCACTATGACAGAAGAACTTGGTTCAAAACCACTTAAGTGATAATGGTACACTTTTGTTTTCCAGAGAAGATTGCATTGGACAATTGGAACCTTCCCCAAGGTATTGAGGAAGGAAAGGGAACTGTGAATGTTATTGTTACCCCTGAGTTTTTAGCCTGCGTGGGCCTTCATATTAATAAAATACAGAGATTTTTGTCTAGTATAATAAATATATATAAATAGCAAGGATAAGTTATATACTTATTATATTCATTTTACTTGATTTGAAATCTTTATTAAGATGCCTCAATACCTAGTTTGGGGGTATGAGAAGGGGTAAGTCCATTATAGCAGGTAAACAACATATAACATTCTCACTAAATATTTATTGGGCAGTTATTTTATGTGCACCACTGTGATTTTTGCCACTTTAGAGCTTGGTTTCCAGGACATAATCTTCATTTAGTTTTCTGCTTACCCTTAAGATGCTGATAAAATATTTTATTTCACATATTCTCAAATACCACATGCAGGCTGCGGTTTTCCTCAAACACTAACGAACAGTTAACCACAGTGAAACAACAGACCAACAATAGAAGGCGATTTTTCTATCCTCAGTGAAAACACAGACACAAGGCGTTATAGCACCATCCATTCTCTAAGGCCTGTGTCACTGCTTTGCTCACGTCGTTTTTTGTTTTCCCCTGCCAGATCTGCACTGTTCCTTATGGAAGCCACTTGTGGCTCTTTAAATGTATACTAAATTAATTAAGATTAAGTAAAATTTTAAATCCAGTTTTTCACTGCACTAGCTGCATGTGGCTAGTGGCTACCATATTGATGAGGACAGAGACAGAGGACATCTTGATCATCACAGACAGTTCTACTGGGTTGTGCTACTCCAGAATAATGCTACCTGAATGATGACGCACCTGTACTCAGACACTGCTATGAGTCAGGGCACATTCCTAACTGTGTTCTACATGGACTTTCAATTCATACTCACAGTAGGTTCTGCTATTAAGTACGTTTTGATACTCTGTTTAAGGATGAGAAAAATTAGTCAAAAACATTAACTTTCCCGCCAAGCCAACAAAGGAAAATGTGGCAGAGGTTTTTGAATCCAGGTCTGTCTCTCCCAGACCTCGATTCTCTCCTTTCCAAAATGCTATTTGCCATGCCTAAAAGCATTCTGGTTCAGTCTTTGAGGTTACAAACACAGCCAATTTTTCTATCAATTCTATCTAATCAACAAAGCTCTGTCTCCTCTGCTCTCCTAACCTCTACTTTATCCCTCATCTCACCGTATAAAAAATAAAGTTTTCTGCACTATAAACTTTCATTTCTTCAGAGCAAGAAGAGCGTTTCATTTATCTTTGTGTCCTAGAACAATTTGTTAATGATTTCTGAGCCTCAGTTTCCCTCTCTGCTAAATGGGACTAACAATAAAGTCCTACAATGTAAGGTTGTTATGGTTTTAAATAAGCTAATGCATTCCCCATGCTTATATAAGCTCCTGACACACAGTGAATACTCAATAAGGGTGTACTCTTATGCTTATCATTCAGTACAAAAAATGTCTGTTGAAAATAAGATGAATTGATGTATTATACAATTCTATTTAATGATAAAATGTGTGGTAATTAAGAAAAACTTGTCTTAAGAAAACTTTAGACAAAAAGTTAAAAATCTTCAGAAACCTAATTCTAAGTGAAAGCTAATAAGCATATTATTGTGTTGCCAAGATTCAAACATGACTTCAAATTTTTGGCGTAAGAGGAAAAAGAATGAGACCTTGCTTTAAAGCGTTCTTTAAAATTGTTAGAATGAAACTTGTCATAAATTAATTCCAGCATTTCAGGTTAGAATAAATTTCATATGATCACAACTTTTCATCATTAATAAGATTATTGGACTCTTTCAAAGTGCATTGTAGTCAGTTTGATATTTTTGCCTTCCATGGCAGATGCCTCTCAATATTTTGATTGAGTGGCCTTTCAGAAATGATTTGTAATTTTCCTAAATTAATACATTTTATGCAAACAAAGGACATGGTGATTCTTTGAAAATTCTGAGGCCACAAATGGTTTTCCCTTTAATCTTTTGTTTCTAATCACTGAGCTATCAAAGCTATTTTATTTTAAATTGGTCATTTAATACAATAGGTGACCAGGTACAATTTATATTGGCCACTGTACTGACTTTTGTTTAGATTTAAGCATTAAACAAACATATCAATTACTATAATATGGAATTTTTACATTACAGTTTTTCTTAACTACTCTTACAGCCTCATGGGATTTTCTTTTATTCCCTTTTTAATATAAACAGAAAGAAAATGAAACTCTAAAGAAGGATCTTTTGGTTTCTTAAAGTTTACACCCCATTTCTGAACAAAATTATGCCCCTCCTCCAAATTTTCCTTTTCCAGCTTTCCTTCATTAATTTTGTCTCTGCTCATTTACATTTTCCTTTTCTTAATTAGCTTTCCTACACCAGATTTCCAAAGCTCAGATGGAGGGAGATAAGGGAAGAGTTGAAGTGTATTCCAGACTGCTAAAGTTGTCTTCAGAATTGGATGGTATTTTGAACTGCCCCATAAATTGCAGAGGTCAAGAAATAAAGATTCTTTAGTTACTATTTCTTATCTGGGATTATTTAGCTAACTGTCTATCTATATCCCTTCATTTTTATCTTGCATTGGCTTTCCTATAAAACATGGCCACTGGTGATACTTTGCAGTCCCTTTTACCTTAGAATATTTTGCCTTCGATGTCTTTTATTTGATATGTTAAAAAAAAAAAAGTACAATCTATTGATGTGGGACATGGGAAAAGGACCAAAATTTGAGCAGCATGTCACAATGTTCTGAGAGCTTCTGAGAAAAGATCTTCTAAGGACAAACATCTCTGAGTCAAAAGCAAAAATGTCAAGGCAGGATAAGAAAGTGGTTTTGTTTTGTTTTGTTTTTTAAACATGTAAGCCTTATTAACAATGTTCATTTTGAGAGCCATGCAAGAGATTTTTATATTCATGTATTCAGGTTACCTTGAATACTGGGGCACCTATAAAACCTCCAAAGACTTTGCAAGTCAGACTATTCTTTGTCTTATTTTAAGGTAGTCCAATGCAAAATGGCCTTAGCTATTGGCAAAGCAACAGGGTTGGAACGCTTCAGTATTTATTCATTCTTCAATTCTGGTTATATTCATATTAGATCCTTTCCCCAGCAGATTTAATTTATCTCGGTCTGTATTCTAGAGCTTTTATACTGACTCTTACAGATTATGTAAATTGCTAGGGATATGCAAAGTTGATATTGAGCATTACCTATAAAATATATCGAGAAGCAATTCCAAGCTTGAGGAACCAAACCCCACATGCAGAAAGGAAAAACCCTCAGTTCCCAAGATGCCTGCAGTTTCACCCTCTGCTAAAGTAATATGTCAATATAGAGTACAAAATATTTTCTAAAAATAATCCTCCATTTTATATTGATGATTATGATTATAGTTTTTCTGTGATCTGCTGCATTCTTCATTGAATGCTCAATATAATTGGGGACATTGTTAGAAAGTACTGGTAAAGATGGATACTGTTGCAGAAAATCCATTGTAAACATGCAATTAATGGATTAATGAAATTTTAGTTTGTGTCCAGAGCAGGTCTCTATGATTACATTGCAACCCACACAGAGCAGGCATGAAATGGCAAAGTAGGAGAGGAAGAAAAAATGTTTACCAGTAGTAGGTAGGAAACAGAGCTTTGCCCCTTGTTTCCAGATCGTGTAAAGTTTTCCCAGCCATTCTCAACCTGAAAGGGCTTAGTCCATCATAGGTGCTCAATAAATATTTATTAGATGAAGCAATGTCTTCTTATCAGAAAATCAGGAGGTATAAAACCTCACTTAGTACCATGAAGCAGCACAGGGAGAGAGAGAGAGTCAGAGAGAGGCCTCATAGAAGAAAGAGAGATCTTTAAGGGAAAAACCATGGCTGGCATTTCCAAAATGCATATAGGTAGAAAGGGAAGCCCAACAGTTTAAGAGAATTTAAGTAAGAGAGAAATAGATTTCCAGGCATATAATATCTTAAGATTGCACCTTAAATCAAGAAAATTGAACAATTGTAGATATGAACTTGAGGAGTCCAAAGTTATTTGATAATCAAGAATGCATATTAGTGCCAGGCTCTGGGCTAGGGACAGGATTCTTCATAATTGTGGTAAAAGCCCCAATACAACTAAATGATTGTTTTAATAGTAACCAGCAGAGTACACCGAATATATTCATCCAATGCTGCAGAGACACCTCAAAAATATGGAATAGGTTCGAAAAGGACAAGGACTAGAATATTTCATTTGGCTACACTTAGCTAAGAATTGTACCATGATTTAAAGGAAAGAATTGAAAGAAAGAAAACAATGACTGTAATTTGTGGTTTGGTGCATACACGCCCACACGCGCACATACACACATACATATTTATATTTAAGGCAATAATTATTTAGGAGACTGTTCTTATTCTGTAACATAAATGCCATCATTTTCAAATAAATATTTTGTCATAATTTAGACTTCAGTTGAAAACCCTTTCTAGTATTCTCATAGATAGCTTCCTGAATAAAGTTTATATCAGCTACTCGATGCAGGAAATATGTTGGTACTCAGAGTACTTAGATCACAAACAGAGAAATAATGAAATACAATATTTAGAACTATGGACTCTAGAACCTGTCTGTGTGAGTTCCAAGCTGGCTCTGCCACTTGCAAGCTGGGTAACTTTGGCAAGTTAGTCTCTCTGTCCTTGTGTTTCCTCCTCAGTAAATGGGGGAAATACATAGCCATAACCTCCTAGTATTATTAAGTTACTACCTGGCAACTGAGAAGAGTGCTTGTCACATGGCTAGTGCTCAGTGAAGGTTAATGGCTACCATTGTTCTTCTGACTGTAGAATACCCTCTTGGAATTGTGTTCCAACAAGGCATAACCCTGCCAGAGCCCATGAAACACTGGCAGTGATGGGGATCTAGCACCACCAATGGAAATCAAGGTTTTCATTTTTGTAGTTGATGTGATGAAATTAGACGAGACCAAATGCATGTCAAGAGATATGTAAAATCTCACCTTTTCAAAAAATATATACCACATTCAACTCTGTTTCAAATGAATTTCCTATTATCAAACTAAACTTTTGGGACATTTGTATATATCTAGAGCCCAGAGTAGGGAGTAATGGGAAACTCAATACTTGAGTTTCTAGTAAACCTCAGTAGAAATTGTATTTCAAGTTCACCATGAATAACTCACATTTAACCTGTCTACTCACGGTCATGGAGATGGGAGCCCAACCAAATTCCTTAGCAAACTTATAGATTCAGATATCCTTTCAATCAGATAAGAACTTAGAGATCTTATCAGATATCCAGAGAGAAAAATATAAATGACCGGTGCAAAACCAGTCAGTGGGTTCACGCAGAACAGAAAGGAGGTAGACAAATCCGAGATTCTTTGCATCACCCCACACTGACATTTAATTGTTCTCTCATATCGTTTCACCTTCTTGCTATTTAAAGTACTTCAACAGCAAAATTTGATAAATATAGAATTATTATTAAGACTCGTTTTAGTTTTTATTCCTCTAGTTGCAATAGTAAAGTTTTGATATACGGGTCATTCTAATTCAGATTAAGAAGAGAATGTGAATTCTAGGTTTGAGCATATGACTCCATTATAATGATATGATTTTTCTTAAACTCACATTGATTATTAGCATTTAAAAATATGACTCCTTCGATTACCTAATAAAAATAATAGATGGCTGTTTTCTAATTAATTTAAACTAATACATAAATGCCAGCAGGAAGTCCCAATCATACTGAGTTAGGATTGTTCATTAATCTTAGTTAATATGACTTTATATAATGTACTGGACATAATCGTTTTGCAAAATAAAAACAAATGCTTACATTTGACCTACGACTTATGCTTTATAACAACATACAATTAAAAGTGTAATGGTGCAATTTTTCAGCTGCACTCTTCTAGCCATCTGTCTAGAGTTCATGTTAAACTCATTTTTCTCCATATTGGAGTTTATTTTCACCCAAATAATTTTTATTAATTGTACAAAACTAAACCTTGGATTCAGTTTCATATATTTAGCATGTGATACCTTCATTGTGTGTTTAGTAATGTGTGCCCTATTTTAGAGAACAACAGTATGTTATTCTTATTTATTGTTTTCAGTTATATTTCTGTTCCCTCATACAAGAAAACAAAGTAAGAAGCAATGAAATAATAAAAAATGTGGCGTTCCACTAAAAAGCATTGGTATATTCAACATGAATATTTTTCTTACATATCATGCTACTAGCCATATATTCTCCAGATTTGAAGTTCACATCATTGGAGAGTTTTAACAGCATATTCAAAGGGGTGTTCATTGCTAGATTGGATTAACAGCAATATACCTATCCGGATCTGCTTTGTAAAGAGCTTTATTTCCTTCTCTCCCAAATTCTCTGAAGCACCAGAAAGAGTATTACAGAAGGAAGTTTGACCAAAATAAGTTCTCGGTAGCTGAGGAACATTTTCCTCCCGAGCCTGTTTAAATGGTGATGACTCACTGTGGCAATGCTGTCAGCGTCCTGGACTCCTGGCTCACTTCAGTTTTCTTTTGCTCAAATGATTTGGGTGAGAGATATTTTTACTTTTACGCTTTCCTCGTGTGCAGAAACTCAATCAAGTTCAGAATCAGGGATAGTTTTCTTCCTGCCATCTTCAAATTTATGTGTGGGTGATTGTCTAACTGTGAGCAATCTAGAGTCTCTGCATTATGTTTACATAAATCAATAATTCATAGAAAGATGTAAAGTATTATCTTCTTCTTTTGAGGTCTCTTAAATTCAGATTGAGTTATACATATATGTTTATGTATTTGGGATTGAGTTGCTTGAATTTTCAAAACCATTTCCTCAAATCTCCATTTCATTTTGCTAGAATAAAATGATCCCTAGTTTTCCAGGGATACTTGGTTCATTGATTAATATTGTGATGTTCCAAGTAACATAGAAATATTTAAAAATCAGATGTAATTTACATGTGATTTCGAAAAACTCTATAGGACTTGTGGTTTGTTTTAATATCAAGGTGTTTTAGATATGAGATGGGTACCATTTTTATTAACATAATAAATTCAGTAATGACAGCCATCCATCCATCCAAATACAGCTGGATCATCGGAGGCAGATAGAGAAGATCTCCTTTACTCATTGCTGTTATTGTGCATAGATTCATTTTTGATCTTGAATATGGAGTCACCTTCCATATAGTTCATTTCTATGTCACCAGTTATTCACACTCTACACAAATTGATTCTGGAACATCTGTGAGAGCCTTAAATACCTCTCATGCCCCCATGGGACTGAATATGACTTATATATAAACAGGCACTTTTTTAATATCTAAAATCCCTATCAATTTTGTGGCAACTATAAATAACCATTAATTTACAACCCTAAAACTAGTTTCTTCGATTATGCTTCATATAATTATATATATTTTAAATGCAAATATTTGTTTATAAATATTATTCAAAGAACTAATAAGCTCTTTTAAATACCAAAATATCTCACTTTCTCTAATTATGATAATTTTATAGCTGGATAAATAGCATGTCAGACTGTTTGCTCCTCCTTTATCCATTGTGGTGCACTCAAATGAGAAATCTAAAAAATAAAGTCTGTGGCAGATTTTCCAACTGCTTCTGGTTTTGAATGTTGAATGTGAAGAAAATGTGTGTGTCTCTACATCGTTACCGTACCTAAAATCATTTAAAATTCAAGGTCTATTATTTCACACTGCAAGAGATATTTATGATGGTTTATCTCTTCAGCTTATATTATTTTAGCTAAGTTCGTCTTTTACCGTATTACATCATCTGGTTGACATAAAACAGTTTCTAAATCCATATCTCTGTAACTTCTGACCTTCTAAAAAATGAAATAAATTTTAAATAGCAAAAAAGGCTGTGCCTGTCAACGTTTACTGGAAAATGTTTCTAAACAGTACATTCGGGTGAGGGGCACAGACACTGAAATTGTGGTGCTCAGGATCTATTCTTGAAATTTAATCCAAGTGTTGCAACTTCTAAGAGGCCGTCCCTCATCATCACAAGCAGCCCCAGGCCTTCTCTAACATTTTACCCTATTTTATCTTTGCCACCAATATAATTTATTGTACTATTGTCTTTTTTAACTGATTTATTTTTAAATTCATTGTCTGCTTCCCCAACTAAATGGAAGTTCCTAGAGGGGAACAAACTCTTTCTGTCTAGTTGAGGAGAGTATTTCAGCTTGTAAGAAAGTGTACCTGCAAGAGTGGACATAGTTGATTGTTGATTGATTGATTGATTGATTGGGCTAAGACTTTAATCTCATGCCCATATTTTATTATTTTATTAGCAATTCAACTCAAGGAGTTCAAACTAATTCAAAATAAATTTCTGCCCCAAATTGAAGACTGAAAATATAATGGAAATAAATAGTTGTTATATTCAAAAATATTACAAAAAATAGTGTGAATTATAGAAATAATATAGTGAAATAAAGGTCCACAACAATCAGACAGTGGATCAGTCAAATTTGCCTTTTAGAAAATACCATTTTGACATTCGAAGGACAATTACAGTTATAATATGATTATTTCTATACTTCAAAACATCCTTTATTTAAACTTATGGAAACTGCAAAAAGGCCTTTTTGATTTACGGTTGAAATACCTAGCAGGTATTTGCCTGGATTTGACAGATTGAGTGAATTTAAACATCATTAATCTATAATCCTTTGAAGACCCAACCAAGGTTTGTATTTAAAAAAATCATCCCTGTGGTATATATATTGTTAAAGAAAGCACAATAATAAAAGCTTCAAAGTTGATTTTATTGAAATTATTAAAAAATTGATAGCACACATGTGATCAAATAGTTCTGATGTTTTCCATAGTTATATGATCGCAGTCAGTTTTCTTATAAAAGTTGAAGTGCTAATGTTACCTCATTTTGGTTACTAATTAGAGGAGAGGGCTCCGTTTACACATTAAAACATGCTCTTGCTATACTAGATCATTTTGCTCAACTTAAACATTGATATTTTGCTTTCAATTACCACCATCTTCTCTAGGAAAACTCTGTTCATGTTCAAGGTCGATTTCCTTGCTTAGCCTTTTCTAACAGCCCCAAGTTAACCATTTTCTACTGCAATATCATTCAAATTTTGGCAACCCACACAGTAACAAATCACCTTTTTTTATAGAGGCCAGATACAATCATACACACAAACACACACACACCTGATACAAATAGTTATAAAACAACATTTATTCTTAGACTGTGCATATGCCATGATACAATTCATTCAAATAAATAGTTAAGGTTACCTGAGGAAGAGCATGTAATGACAATGCTGGCCTACTAGTGCTTGATAATCATTTGCTGAACGAAATCATTGAATATTGAATTTCTGGGACCATTATTTACGGTACATAAATCATTAGATATGTTATAATATGCAAGGGTTATGGAGATCATCATACCTATATATTGGCCTTAAACATGCTAAAGGACAACATAGGAGAGAATATGTAACAGCTCATTCTTTAAACAAGTACCAAGCATGTACTCTTCAAGGAATTAAAAAGAAACAAAGAAACAAAACAAATGTCCTCATGTACATTCTAGTGGGCCAAAACAGACCTTGAAAGAAGTAAGTGGATAAAATATGAGATGGTGATGAGTGTTATGAGCAAAAAGTAAAGCAGGAAACAGGGTAAGGGCAGGGCTGCTGCCACGTTAATTAGGGAGGTCAGCAGTAAAGCCTAAGTATCAAGGGCCTGCTGTTGAGACAAAGGATACAGCAAGTGCAAAGGCCCTGAGGCAGAACACTGCCTGACATGTTGATAAACAGCTAAGAGTCCAGTGTGGCTAGAGCAGATGGACCAAGGTGGTGAGTGTTAGGAGATAAGGCCAGTGCATTAACTGGGGGAAAATCCTAGAGAGTTTTGGAGTCCACTTTAAATAATCCGTGATTACCTCTGAGAGAAATTGGAAAATTATTGGAGGAAATCATGTGATCTGACCTCAGGTTTTAAAGAAATCTCTACCTAGAACAAACAGGTAATCCTGTAAAGGGTTCATGCTATCCTGTGGCCCAGCCTAAGTCTGGATATGACTTGTATTAGGTAGAACACTGGTCCCCAAAATGTCCAGGACTTAATACCTGGGACCTGTGAATACGTATGTTAGATTAAGCGCCAAAGGGACCAGAGGCAAGGCCTAAGAAAGGAAAACAGACCAGCATGCCAAGCCATCAGGAAAAAAAATAACACCAAAGGAAATGAAGTTTGTAGATGGACTTAAGGTTGCTAATCAGCTGACCTGGCAATGGGGAGATTATCCTGGATTATCTGGATGGGTCAATGTATACAAATGCCCCTCAAAACGGGAAGAGGGAAGCAGAGGAGTCAGTCAGAGAGAGATTTGAAGATGTTCCACCACTGCTGGCTTTGAAGATAGATGGAGACGGCCAGGAGCTCAGAACGCAAGCCTGTAGGAGACAGGTTATCTCCCAGAACCTGATAGAACCGCAGTCCTGCCCACCCCTGGATTTGAGCCCAGAGAGACCCTGTTGGAGCTCCTGACCTCTAGAACTGAGAGAATACATTTGTGTTGTTTCAAGTCACGCAGTAGGAAATTATCACATGCAGTGCTTCAATAAACTTGGGTTAAGAAAGCTTCAGCGAACATGGAAAAAGGCCAGGAAATGTCCTGTATGGGTCTCCAACCTCTTCTAGGAACCAGTGTGTCATCAAAGGGTATAGAGTGTTTTGGGGAATGCCGTGCTCTGCCTGTTTCCTGCAGCTTCTTCTCTCCAATTACTGGTCGCTTCTAGTAGATTTTGGAGGGTACCTTAGGAAATCTCCTTCAATATTGACCAATAAAGTTATAAACATACAATCTTCTCGTGATCCTATTTTTGTTAAAAAATGTAGGTGTGCTGTGTGTGTACATGTCAGCATGTGCATGTCTGTTTCTGTCTATATAAATTGAAAGGGGAAGCCATGGAAACTATATGCTCCAAATGAGTAGGGATTGGAATTGAATGCACCAAAGGGAACTTCTATTTCCTATTTAAGGTGGTTTTCTTAAATAGTGGTAGAATTATGGATAATTTATACACACATATTTAAATTTTAAAAAAAGAAAAAGAAATACATGCACTGTCTTTCATAAGTGTATACTAAATAAAGATTTTATTTTATAGTTGTATTAATGTGCCAGTATTCTCAAAGACATTTTGCAGCCACTCCTACCATCCTGAAATGTTTGTTTCTGCTAAGTCCATGCTTGGCCAGACATCAGGCATCCGATGGATTGTTTTGACTTACGCAGAATCAGAGTAGAATTTTTTTCTCTTCGTCAACCACAAGCAAAAATGAGGATGAAGAAGTAGTTATATAGACCCTGAAATTACACACCCTTTGTAAGTCAAAAGACACAAATACTGGCATATGGTTCAACCTAATAGGTTGTTGCAGAAAAGAGATCTTCAAAGTCCATAAAACGTTACTTTTGAAGGCATGAGTGTAGGCATAAACACACTCATATAGTCCTGTTATGCAAGGAAAGGCACTGCCACATCGTTTTTTAGGTGACAGATCAATGAAGAGGTCTATAAAGATGAGTGTAATTTAGGCAGCCAGAATCAGCATAAGCAAAATGAAAAGAGAAAAGAAAAAAGCCATTGAAATGGGGCTTATCTATTTTCTCAGCAGTTGATAAAGCCTGACAAGTTAATTAAGTCACTTTTATTAAGGTTGCAATACCATGTGATACTTCAGTGATAATACACTTAACTGATGGGGACAATACCAAAAAAAAAAAAAAAACCACTACTGAAAAAATAGTGATTCAGAGTACATACCTTAAAATCATTAAGCCGCATAACCTAAATTAAGAAATATCAATTAATAAAATTCTGTCAGCTATTCTTGTGACTATTTTTAAAGCATCGAATTCACCAACACTTTGCATTGGTGTGAAACTTTTGTTACAATGATCATGGGACTTTTTAATAATTGTACTATTTTTTAACAGTAGTTTCCTTTGTTACAATTGATGAAAGATTACTAAAATAGTATTATTAACTATTTAAAAAATACATCAAACTCCCCTAGAATAATGGCAGAAGATAGGGAATTGCTTCACACAGTCAAAATGGGAATAAATATTTTATGATACAGAGGTATCAATATTTAAAAGCCTTCATACTTTACAAAATTCTTAATGCAACTTATGTTTCTGAAATGATGGTATCAACATGAGACATTCCTTTCTAAGTATTTTAACAGATTAAGGGTATACATTTATTATCTCAAAACCCATCTTAACTAATTTCAT
Organism: Cabassous unicinctus; assembly: GCA_029593785.1. Taxonomy (NCBI): domain Eukaryota; kingdom Metazoa; phylum Chordata; class Mammalia; order Cingulata; family Chlamyphoridae; genus Cabassous; species Cabassous unicinctus. The sequence goes on from JAQZBX010000829.1 coordinate 53,863, forward strand.
TCTTGGAGTCAAAAACTTTCCGAAAATAACTGCTCTGGAATGTCCATTATTAATAGTGCTCCTCTCTCGTTAATAGTTTATGGTGAGCTTCTCAGAATATTATGAGACTGTAAAAATTCTATCCCAATAAATGTGTCTATAGCAATAAATTGAATATAAGTTATAGTCTATGAGTTTCGTGTTGATTTATGCTTGTCGTAACAAGTAGCTGTGCACGGTCTCTGCACCTGGCACAGTGCACCACATGGTTTACTACTTGCAGTTGCATGAGATTCAGAAATAATCCCAATTGCAGAAAATAATTATAAAGCAAGGTCACAACATCACTTACAAAAACAATTATTACTCCAAACCTAAACAGAAAACCTCCTCCAAATCAACAATTTATTTCTCCAGAATACTCTTTTACTTGAGATAGGAAATGTGAGTCAGCAGGCATGTGTTTCTGGAAGTGATTAAGGGTTAAAGATGAGAGACAAGCAATATCAGTTTTCTGTAGGCATACTTTTTGTGCATTTGCCCACCGAAAAAAATCCTGCATCTTTTCTATCGTAGGCCTCTTATACAATCACTAACATAGTTTTTCATATGAAAATCAAATAAAATCTCTTTACATCTTAATTATGAGAACTGCATTACTCGTTCTTATGCGACCTGAAAATTCTGGAAGAACTCAGTTTTAAATATCTGTATAAAACTGAACAATTCAGTTAGTTGTTATAGTGCTCCCAAATGTATTAGTGTTTGATATTTTCATATTGAGCATAAAATATCATGATGAATTGTTTTCATCCAGGCTTTTTGGTCATATCCACCCAGTCCTTGGTTCATTTTTTTGACACCATATATTTTTCCCTTTCTCAAACATTTTTAACTTTTTGGCATTTAATTGTTGACTATTTCCAAATAAAGACATAATTTCTAGTCCTATGAAAAATGGAAATATTTGCCCCTTTAGAGATTTTTGGCATGAGATTATATTGGCTCTAAAATATGCAATTAGTAAGTTTAAAAGGACAGAAACCAATGAAGTAAGGATGGATACTGCAGGATGAATAGTACAAATTGTTTTATGTATCTTCACATGGAATGTCTTTCTCAATATAGAATGTGATACTATAGTTGTTGCAAGTTGGACATCTCAACCACAGGTGAGAAATGAGAAATTTTAAGGCCTATTGAACATAACATAATTTCACAGTGGGTCAGCACAAATTTATACAGCACAGGTGTTTCCATAATTGGAGTCCATTGGAAAAATGCACAATATTCCATGCTCAACAATGTTCAAATACAGTTCCATCTGGGTACTTTGCTGATCTCATAATAATATGCAACTTATTGAAATGTAAAAATAATACAAGTAAACTCCAAATTTAATTATCTTGAAAAATACCTTGCTTTCTTCTATACGGTTTTTGATCCCTAATATGTTTAATGAAGTGTGCTTTCAAATCACCTATGTATAGAGATTCTAATAAAACTTTTGAGGGAAAATGACTTCATATTTCAAAAATAAAGTGTATCATTTAAATAGTACAAGAGAGTTTAAAAAACCAGCAGAAAAAATAACGTGTAAGATAAATTTAAAGCTTATAATTCAAATCTTTATTTTTAATCAGATTAAAGGACCAACTCCTCTTCCTAGTTAGGCTATTTTATGTATTTCTACAATTGTCACTGTAGTTTTCTTTTAATACAATGTTCACTGCAGTTTCTCTCTTTCACTAAAACAGAACCCTCCTCTCCAGCAAGAGATGAAATTGGCTTTTTGCTTTATTGAAGCATTAGATTTTAAAGGGTGTCAGTATTTCGTTTAGAAAGGCAAGTTCTTTATAAATCAAATATGAGCTAATTAATTAGTAATTAAAATAAGATATTTGAGAAGGAAAACATACCTCACAAAGTTATGCATACAGCAGTACTCCAACTTTAGAAAATAAAATGTTTTATTCAAGTCATCCCATCTAAGCACTGGCTGCCAAAAGAGGCATGGGGCTGAGTGGACTGATCCAATTACCCACTAGGTTTATTTGGCATACACAACCTTAAGCAAAAGAAGTTCAAAGTGTTTTGCTTGGTTTTAACTCTGTAATAGTGGGCTAGTTTTGATTCTCCATGTTATGGCCAACACTGCCCCGTCCTCAGCCCCGGATCTTAGACTACGTCTGCTCTGGGCCTCTCCACATCTTGGCTCGCGGTTGTGCTGTTGGACCATTTAACTTTATCCTCTTCATCAGCAGGAGCTGACTCATTCAGTCAATTAGAAATTTTGAGTCATCTCTAAATTGTAAAGTATATAGAGACTGCCAGAAAAGTAGTCTGTGGTTATAGACAACATGTATTTCTACATTCTTCAGAATAAAAACAGGCACAATTTTGTCTTTGGATGATAGCAATAGGTCAGAAAACTCCAGATTTGGGGGACAGAGGGAATTTCAGGAGTTGGAGTAGAGTAAATCTGCCCTTTTAGGAGTCCCATTTCCAAGCAGGCTTCTCTGGCTTTGCTCAGAGAAGGTCGAAATGTCTCTTCACTCTGAACCTTTCTGTGCTGCCCATGAGTTAAAGCTGATGAGTAAGTCCAAACAAAGAAGGCACTCCTGGAAGAAAATACCGCCCATTCCCTTCCTCAGCTCCGAACTATGCTTGTTCTTGAGATTAACAACGTTCAAGCCATTTACTTTCTCTTTAGTCTTTTCCATTTCCCCCCTTCCCCACTTGTACATTTGTTTCCCCATTCTCCCTCTCAAGTTAGCATATATGATAAATATCCATATATGATTGAGCTTTCATTTCTTTAAAACCGTGATTCACTAAAAATGTTAACTCATGTTCTATATGATACTGCAGTGACAGATAGGTGACATTATACATTTGCCAAAGCCTATAAAACTGTAGAGTACAAAGTGTAAACCATAGACTATACATCTTGATTAACAGCAATACTTCAATTTGGTTCATCAATTGTAACAAATATATCTCACTAATGTAAGATATTAATAATAGGGGGAAATGTTTATGTGGGGGGGTTATGTGGGAATCCCCTATAACTTTTTTAAATTTTTTTTAATTTTTAATTTTGAAAGAAGCTTTAGATTACATAAATGTCACATCAAAAATATAGGGGATTCCCATATACCCCATCCCTCCTCCTCCCACACTTTCCCACATTAACAACATCCTTCATTAGTGTGGTACGTTTGTTACAGTTGATGAACACGTATTAAAGCATTGCCACTAACCATGGTCTAAAGTTTACATTATAGTTTACACTTTGCACTGCACAATTTTATAGGTTTTCACAAAATGGATAATGGCCTGTATCCATCATTGCAATGTCATGCAGGACAATTCCAATGTCCCAAAAATGCCCCGTGTTACACCTCTTCTTCCTTCTCCCTCCCCTCAGAGCCTCTGCTGGTGCTGCCTTTATATCAATGATACAAGTTCTTCCATTGCTAGAATAATAATAATGTCTACTTTAGTCCACAGTTGCATTTCCCCCTTATGTTTTTTCATTCCTCAATCTTGAGGTTTTGAGGACAGTGATACCTACTCTGTTTCTTATTGAGAGGGGGCTTAGATCCCATGGAACAGATGGATGGAACTGTCTTGCCTGCAGTTGTAGATACGCTCTGTTTTTTGGGATGGGCGTTGTAAATCACCATCCTTTTGTTAGTTGTCCTGGACGAGTCCAATGAACTGGAGAGTAAGTGTTGCAACTCTGCTGAGATTCAGGGCTCAAACAGCATATGAACAGACTGAAGATTTAAGTCTCTGGGACATACATTTAATGAATATAGTGCTAATTATAGGTTGAAATAAAAGGAGCAGAAGAACCATGTGTAGGGAAATTATGAATGAGTCTAACTCCATGGGGAGCATATACTTTTTTTTTTATCGGCTCCCCTAAGTTGGCTCCCTTGTCTGTTTGCTCATTGTTTGCTCGTTGTCTACTTGTTTTTTTGCTCATTGTCTGCTTGTTGTTTTTGCTCATTGTCTGCTTGTTGTTTGTTTTCTTTAGGTGGCATGGGGAACCAAACCCAGGACCTCCCATGTGGGAGGCAGGCACTCAATTGCTTAAGCCACATCCACTCCTGGAAGCATATACCATTTTTTGTTTTTTAAGATTTTTATTTATTTTATTTATTAATTTCTTCCCACCCCCTTGTTGTTTGCACTTGCTGGGTCTGGTCGTCTTCCTTGTTTCTTTGGGAGGCACTGGCAACTGAACCTGGGATCTCTGATGTGGGAGGGAGGCACCTAATTGCTTGAGCCATCTCCGTTCCCTGTTTTGTTGTCTCTCATTATGTTTTTCTTCTTGTGTCTCTTGTTGCATCATCTTGTTATGTCAGCTTGCCATGCCTGCCCATCATGCCAGCTCGCTGTCTTCTTTAGGAGGCACTGGGAACTAAACCAGGGACCTCCCATGTGGTAGGCGGGAGCCCAATCACTTGAGCCACTTCCTGTGGAGCATATACTTTTTTTTAAAAACAATCTATTGAAGTATATCATTCATACATGAACATACATAAACAATAAGTGTTCAGTAAACACTGTGAACTTATGAAACAAACATGCATAACATCATACAGGGCTCCCACACATCACCCCAGGAGCATATACTTTTGATATAACTTTTCTGTAATCTAAAACCTCTCTAAAATAAAATTTATTATGAATTTAAAAATGTTAATTCAGTAGTTTCTCTAAAGACAAATAATTTAAATTGCTAGGTAATAAATGCTGTGGCTTACCAAGTAAAGGGACTTATATAAGTTCATTTCGGAATGATACCATCTGTGTAAATCACAATACAGTGAAATAGTACCTATTTCTTTCTCAAAACACATATGCATGACAAAAACATGTTTTTCAAGTATAAATAATAACAATTAAAGACAGTGACCTGGACATAATACAATTCCTTTCTCAAACCCATTAACCAACAGATATAATCACAGAGTCACTATTAAATTGAACTTAATCATAGTGCCAAAGTCTATTCTGGAACTGGAGTAACTTTTCAGTGAATGTATTGTTTTTCAATTCAGGGACTGGGAGAGAAATAATGGAGTAACAAGTTAAAAACTAAAGGCCTTTTGGCCACACACCCTCTCTTTTCAAACTTTTAGCAAATGACTGAGATTCCCAGAAGGTGACTATGGGGGAACCTAGTTCCCTTTATCGTGCATGTAAAGGAGCACAGATGAATGAGGGTTTCCATAGTGATACGAATTTATTGAATAACTTGACATTTGCTTTTTCCCCAGTTTTCATTTACAAGCGCTTTGAAAGATCCTTCCATTTTAAGCTTTCAAATTAATTTTGAACCAAAATTGTCTATGTCAATGAGGAAAGTGAGTGTTGGTCCATGCAAATCTACATTTTAAAAGTTCTGGTTCAGCCCTTTTTGTAGTATTGAGATACATGAAAAATTTGACTTAAAATCCCCATTTCATAATGTGATAAATTGGATAATTTTATAAAAGATTTCAGGGGGTTTCTATGCTTAACAAGGATTTTGTTATGAAAGGTTAATTAAAATCCATTCATTAGATTGCAACATTTACTTTGAAAAATAGCAAACTTGATTGACAATGAAAAAAATATGAAAACTATAGCATTCAGAGAAAACAAATTTGGTATATCAAAATTAATAGATTTTTACACTTTTGAAATTGTCTTAATCATTCTGATTATGATAAATCTTCTTGGATTGTAAATCAAAAGACTGTCTATAAAAGCTGTGTCCCATCCTATGCTAACACAACTTAATACAAAGTTTAAAGGTTCTATTAAGCAGTCTTTCTGTTTGCCTCTGGCAAATCACTTCAGACTTTTTTTAAAAGTATATGATTTTCTATTCTAGAATATTAATTGTTGAGCTTTCTGAGTGATAAAATGAAATCATAAATTATATAAGACCTTTGTAAAAATTTTAATGAAAATATTATCTAATATCTCCTTTTGTTCTCCCCTAAAAATTTGCAAATCTAATCCCAATGAGAAGAGCAAAAGCATTTCTCAGGCTACACATGTACTACACTTCATCTTCATTTATGATTTTTTAGAAATGTAGATAAGATCTAATAGATCTATCTACATTTATATATTATATATATATTATATATATATTAGATCTATCTACATTAAAAAAAAAAATATATATATATATATATATATATATCACTCACCTTATTGGAAACTCAGATTTCTTAACCTACTTGTTCAAGTATCTAAATGACCCACCCATGCCAGAACTCAGAGGTAGGCCTAGATTCATCAGGATTTTGTTTGTGAGCCTGTGCTTAAGACTGCCATTGATTTAAGAAGTTGGTATCAATTTGCCATCTTATATATGAGATAATAAATATCTCTCTGCAGTTCCATGAGTAAAAGAAATACAGTGTGGTTCCAAGAGAGATTCTTTACCCAACTTCAGACATTGATCATTTTATGAATTGCCCGTAAGCCTGAAAGCATTTCATGAACTGGAGCTCTAGGCTCTCCCAGTTTATAACCAAAGTGTACACCCTTTCAGAATAGACACAGTAGGCTTCCAGAGTAAGGTCCCTGAGAGGTGGTGGTAAGAAATGAATGACCATTTCTTAAATCAGTATCTCCCTGAAGAAACTTTAAACCAACCTGGCTAGTGAAATGGGAAAAGGAAATCAAATAAGACAAGTTAGCTTCATTTGACTACACAGTCACATTGGCTGAAACAGACATATCTAACTCTGTAGGTAGATATGCCCTTTTGATGATATGCAGTAGATTTCTAATGAGCATTTCCTAAGTGCCAGGCAGTGCTCTATGCTCTGGGAAATCTGTAGTAAGAAATACCCCCTACCCACACGAGGCTTACATTCCAGAGGACATGGTGATGGGAGAGAACTTCTGGTACCCTGGGTCACAGATGTCTGTACAAGTTCGAGTTTTCTTTCCTGGTGGCCTTTACGTTATGACTGTATTTCATTGGGCAGCATTTACAGCCAGCTTTATCCTCAGGTTAACAGCAGAAACAGCCAATTTACTTTCATATTAGGGTGATGTTGACATGTATTTTAGACTTTTCATAAAGACTTCCCAATAAAAACTGGAATAACTTCAGGTTTATATCCAGATTTACAAAAATTCAGTCAGGCTGATATTCATAAGTAAACTAAGCATTAAAACTTGAGTAGATCCAACATCTTCAAGACACTTGTTTTAGAATCTATTACACTCTTTTAACTATTGTAGACAGTTCCAGGTCCCTTTCAATCCATTTTGCAAATCTTAAAGAAATTAGGCATTCTTCAGATTGATTCTTGCTTTAATGAACTTGAGTAGTATGATGTTTGTCTTTAAAAATGAAGCCTTTATTAACCATGAATAAGAGTGTATCCCTGTGATCTGAAGATTTAGTGGAGTCCATTCAAATGTCCTAGCATACTTGATACTGTTATTCATCTTTATTTCTGATTCAAAACCAACGAGACTGCTTTAATATCTAGCCAGAAGAGGTTTGTGGAATTCATAGTTGTAATAGCTGCTTATTTAAGAAAGGAATCAAATTAAATTACTTTTATTTTTAGAAGAAAAAAATTCAATTGCCTTCTCCCTTTTAATGTTTATCTTCTTCTTTACAATATATCCCTGCTAAGCTGAGAATAACTGGGAATTTCTACCATATTTTACATTAATTGATTTAAACATATATTATTACATTGAGCATAGGCATTTCATATTCTAGTGATTCAAATGGCCAGAGTCCAGTATCAATTTAGTTCTTGAAATAGACTTCTCATACACAGTGAATTTAGATGATTTCCTTAAAAATTAACTGTGCCTATTTCTTATTGATTCACTAGTATGATATAGACTGCTCAAGTTTAAATCCTTCCGTGTTTGTAAAGAAATGCCCTGAAGGTTTAAATATTAGATAATTGCTGCTCTTTTGGTTCTGTATTAGCATAATAACACATATTATAAAATATGTGGCAAGAGTTGGCTATTTAAGTCTAATGAGGAGGGAGATTAAAACAAGTTAGTGGGCAAATTATCTGGACCTCACAGTTTCTTTCCTCAGCACTGTGTATGTGTGTGTGGGGGGGTGCGGTGGGGGGAGAATCCGAGAGAGGGTGGGAGAGCGACAGAGAGACAGAGAGACAGACAGAGAGTGAGAGTTTTGCAGAAAATTCAGCAGGACAAAGAGAAAGACATGGTTATGTTTCTTATCAAGGTAAGATAATTTCTTTTTAGAACTCGAAGCTCTAAAAGAGTGCCTGGGAACACTCTTATTCATGTTGCCCCCTAAATGTGTGAGCTAAAAGATGGGCCTTTGATAAGTAATATTTAATATTGATTTTATTTTATTGTTGTGCACAAGATTCTGAGAATTCCTTAATTCACAGTACAATCTAATTACTGCCGGATTTCTCATAGTGAAAATATATTACCCTATCTTTTCAAGTTACTCCTTGATTATTATCTTCTATGAGTCCCGCAGTACTGGGCTACAGCCCAGTCATTTCTTTCACTTTAGTTGTCTCTATATTGGATACCAAATATTGCAGGAGATTTGATCATGCAGCATTTAATATTGATTATGGAGACTGGCAAATAGAATGTAATACTTATACTCAGAGCCGTACATTTCACAACATGTATGCACAGGAATGAACCTTTGTGGGTGAGTTTGTTGTTGGGATATTAAAGTTGCAAGGAAGGTTTCATTTTTAAAACTCACCAGAATCACAACTATAGGATGGCTGAAGGAAAAACAAAACAGAAATCTGCATCCAATTATTTCTCCTAAAACATTTTTTTCAAATGCAATTACTAAAATTAAAAAGTATGTGTAAAACCTGTGAGTATGTTCTCCGTTGGGTGCTGCTTGGAATTTTCTTTGGCAGAGCCTCTGTGTTTTCCTGTGAACACTGGCTAATGTTGTGGAGGGTGTTGACAAAGAAAAAGATGGGATGTTTCCTTTCTAGAGAGAAGACCAAATCTCTGCACAAGGATGAAAAAGCAGAGATCTCTCTCTGCTTTGGTCTCTCTCTTTGAACCTCTTTTCCACCGCTCTGCCTCTGTTTCTTGATCCATCTCTCCTCTACTACACTCCCCCCTACAAGCCCAGACACACACTCTCAGGGCTCTGGAGACAGCCCTCTATGGGGAGCCTGATGCTCGCTGTCCAGAAACCTGCCCCGCTATCCCGATGCGCTCGTTGTTCCCGTGGGCTGTGCCTGCCTCCAGTGTCCTGTGCATCAGTCTGAAGAACCCCTCATGCTACAAAGGAAAACCCTCCCACAATGGCAATAGTGAAGCCATGGCCCCACTTCAGAGGAACGGCCCCGAGACCGGGGAGAAGGCCCTGTTGCCCCCTACCACTTGCAGATCACCACCTGTTCCCACTCCGTGACTCTGCTTTACTATGTCAGACTCAGCTGGGGTCATGGGCCAGAGGGACTTCCTGGTTTCCAAAGTTTCCAATTACTCAGGGGTATCTTTATCATAAAGCTACTGCTTTCCTTTTGAAATTAAATTTGTTATCTTTATTTCTTAAGTTAACAGTCGGCGAGTGCTGTGGCTATGCTCTGGCGGATGGCATGCTCTTTCAAGTTAAAGACAGGAACCTCCATGTCGATCATTTTCATAGACCCTGGGTCACTGGGTAAGCTTTGCAAAAATTAAGCCCAATCAAGGAAAAAAAAAGGAAAAAAAAGAAAACTTGAATTCGTTCATACCTACCTTGTACAGATTTGGACTAGATTTGGGTGCATCTGGTTCTGCAATACTGACTTCAATAACACAAAATTTGTTTCATTTGACCAGAGTCCTGATCCTTGCTCTAATGGAATTGAAAGCATCAGAAAGGTGCTGTGAGACAAATTTTAATTCACCTTTTAATAGAAAGCCTTTGATCAAAAATTCGGAATGTCTGAATTAATGTCTGAATTGCATACAGATAATCAGCTTATAAGCTTAGTTTAACTATTTTTCATATAAACCTTTAAGAAGGGATATAATATACATTTTTAAAACTTCTTTGTAAGAATTATCCATGAACTGCAGTTTTGCTCCCCTTCCAATTTGGATAAATGCAGAACAGTCGACATACGCATAGAGAAGAAAATCTACCAAGAAATCTACCAAGTTCTAACCAGATTCCAAGTTGATTCTGTATCCCAAGAATGATAGGATCACAGCATTGTTGAATATCAAATGAGGCAACTGTCCACGGCATCTCTAGGTTATTCTAATAAAAAAGAAGAAAGTATATTTGCAGATGTATAGACATGTCTTCTGCTTAAAGAATCCATCCACACTGCAAAGTCAATAAGAAAGCTATGCTGAGTGTCACTTGGGTTTCAAAAACTGGGGAGGCCATAAATGTTTAGGCTTCTCTCTGAACAGTGTTTTAGGCTGCATCTGACCTTGCCCCACACACAAGTGGAAGCCTTTTGCATCAGTTTAACAAAAGTACTTTTGACCTTACAAATGCAGGTGCATTAGAAGTCTTTTTCTCTAGCAAGAATTTTCACTGACAACATTTGGTTTCTTTGTATGTATTAAATCTGTGCTAGATCACAGCCATCCTACGTTAACTAAAACAGCATAGCACTGAGGAACCTCTGATTCATAAGCTTATTTTCTTTTAATCAAAGACACCTGATTTTTTGAAGCTCTACCTCCAAATAATTCAGAGTATATATTTATTTTTTATATGGTACTATAGCTGGTACCATCCAAAGGCATTGGTCCCCTACACCCGAAACCAATGAAGTAAACAATGTGCACGTAGGGGGAATATAGCTGAAGCAATTCACAAAGTATACAAACATTTAGTGGTACAAAACCTGCAACATGAGTTTTTTGTTAAATTTTAACAGTGTTTTCTCAAATCTTCAAAGCTTGCCTTGATGGTTTGCTGAAGTAATTGAGCCACTCTTGAGTTGTTTTATATAGGACATCTTATCTTTCTTTCATTACCCAGGCTGTGGCTTCTTTTCTATTCCCATGAAATCCATGTACACACTTTAGAAGCCCTCCTGAACAAGCTTCCTTCTAACTTTCACAGAGCCCTTAGCACAATTTGAATACGAAAGAGATACTGAATAAAAAGCTTTAATCTCGTGTCTGTTACGCTGCTTTCTTGCTTCTCTTCATCTCCTCCTCTTCCAAGGGCTTTTCTGTGTGAGTAAAGTGAACACTTTCTGTTTAAAGTGAAGTGCCATGCTCAAGAAGATGCATTTGGGTAGGCTCAAATCTAAACGCCGCTCCTGTAAACCTTCTCTGTCAAAATTTAACTACATTTGTGCTGCATTTCCTTCCGTTTAAGCCTTTGCAGGTAAAAGATTAGCAAAGCACTCTCCCCTAACAAAAATCATTCAATCAGCCGAATGTTCAGGGAGTATCAAATGTGCCCTCCGCCTCGAATACTGTGGGGCTCTCTCCTCTGATACCTCTTCCCCTCGGTGAGCTGGAACTGCTTGAAAGGGTTTTCTGTTCTCTGGTCTCTTGTCAATTTGAATGCCAGGAAATGAGCCCCCTTTGTGAGATTAATTAATAGCAGGAGCGGATCGGCCGAGCCCAAGCGCCACGCAACCGAGCTGTAATTGCTACTTTGTGGAAAGGAAAGAAAAAAGTTTGGGTTGCAGTTTAAGAAGAGGGTTTAAGGAAAGTTCTTTGAACTAGAGGTCTCAGTGCACTGGATTAAGGCAAGAAGCAAAGAGGCCTTTGAAGTTTGCTAAGAGGTTTTGGAGGGGGAAAAAGTTGGGTGGCAAGCGGGAGCTGGCAACATCAAAAGCGCTTCCCCTGCTCCTCACCTGCTTGGCTTCCGAGCGCGGACCACAGGGAGAGCAGCACTGCAGGTCCCATGACCCTTCGGGACAGGGGTGGGTGTTTGTTTATTTGGGCCGCAGTGCACGGGCTGGGGAGATCACGGGCACACTCAACTCAAGAAGTGCTCCTTGTCGGACTCTGCCCTTAGCAGACGTAAAGTGAGCATACGTGTGGTCAAGGAGCCCCAAAATTGAGTTCTCTCCTTCTTCCACGCAACTCTCCCTTCTGAGATCTTAAAGGACATGAACGAAGTTTCTCTGTATCACTTAGCAATGACGTGTAAGAGGAAAGAGCCATGAAATTATTATAGAAAACATATCTGTACACTGTTTGGAAGCAGGAATTAGCCTATGCTCTGGGTTCTCAACAGGGGCAATATCGCCCCCAAGGGGATGGAAATTGATTGTCGGAGGTGAAAAATCTTAGAGATCACATGGCTTATGGCCCTCTTAAGGGCCACAGTACGTCAAAAGATACTAAAATTTCCCGGGGAGGGGACAATTGGGAGAGTCCAAAAGGATCCTTAAGAGTTATAGTTGATAGAGAGAGAGAAAGAAGGGAGGGCGGGAGGGAGGAAGAAGGAAGAAAGGAAAGAAAGGAAGTCTGAGAGACACCGGTGTATGCGAACATCTAAAAGGTGGTATGAATTTCACTTTATATGAGTTGTATATTGAATTAGACTAGGAACTAACTCAAGCACGTGTGTTTCACTTTTTTTTTTTTTGTAAGGAATAGGTCTTATCTCAAGTATTTTTATACTTACACATTTCATATTAAATCTATTTTAATTATTTTATTAAGCTTGTCACATAGATGGAATGAGAAGATACACATATATTAATTGGAAACACTTGAAGAGATTTCTTGAAGAAATTTTAACTCTCACCATTTGAGTCTGCCCATAAGCTCAGATTTTAAATTTTGAAGAAAAAAAAATCAAATTATTTTTTCTGTTTCTTTGTCTACTTTGTAAAATATTACTAGTTTTATACTCAGGACTTAAAAAGTGATCTGGGAGGATCTACAGGCTTTATTACTACACTTATCCTATCTATTCAAACTTCCTGCAGTCTAATTTTTTCCAAGCTAATTTGGTTTGGCATTAATTTCAAATGATAAATGATATTTAGGCAGAGGAAGTACAGAAAACTTGAAATCACCTTGACAGTTATTGGCTGGTCAAATAATTTTACAATTCTTAATAATTAATTTCAATTCAAGGGTTTTCTTTTCATTTTGTCTCAACTTCCAAGATAAATATATCAATGTTAATCTCACCAAATATGTAAATATTTAGGTGTATATTCATGGGTTTTTGTGTTTCTAGTATATAACAATGCTATATGTTCTCCATTATGGTGACAAGGAATATTTGAATATCAAGAGCCAATCCCATTCTGGGCTCAGTAAACCAGGACATTTCTAGGCCTGTCCTGCTTCTGTACTCCAAGCTTTTGAGCTTCATCACCACTTAGTGAATTTATACTTCACCGACATAGAGAAAGGAGCATTAGAGGCATTACTTAAAGAAAACTTATATAGATCTTGATAAGAGTAGGGAGTCATGCGCTCACTCACTCGCTCTCTCTCTATCTCCCTCTCTCCCTCCCTCTCATATATATATATTTGCTCTGTCAGGTTCAGGAAGATATTCAGTAGAGTGACAGTCCCAGCAAAATGTACTAGTGACATTTCAGGGCTTCCTTTTCATTGACATCCAATACCAGTCCATGCTTCCCAAGCAGGTTGGCCTAACACAGCATTCAGCCTGCAGTGAGCAATCAATAAACATTGTTGACTGACGGCATTGGTGCACCCAACACATCAACCCATGGACTTTGCAGCCTCATTACAGAACCATCTTGGGGGACCTGCCATTTTGAAAATTTTAGCAAATATTTTTAATACAATGAGTGAATGAATGGCGTAGCTAGTAATTATGAGTCCATTGCCAGAATTCCCTATTCCCGATCTTTCCAAACTTGCACAAGCACATGTCTCTCTCTCGAATGAAGGCCCATGTCTAATGACTCACCTCACCTGGAGGACACCTTTCCACTTGTGTACAATAGAAATTATGTACGTATAGAAATTTGTAAATGTCAATGACTTGAAATATTTCTTACCATATTGCCCATACCCTAACCTACTAGCTGTCATAAACTGCATGCAATTACGCTCATTAAGAAAAACAGGCATATATTCAATTACCTTCCTGCTGCCATTGCAGGAAACAAAATAGTTTTCCTCTTTTATTATATCAAATGTCTTTTTTTAATGCCATACGTGTTAAAGTTTACCACTCCTTGAGGCTTGCAACTGCAACGTTTTTGAGCAACTGGAGGATTATAAATGCGTACACACATCAATTATGGATTGGATTCAGCATTTTCAGATAACTTCCTGAATCACAGAGAGAGCCCAGTGGTCTCCAGGCATTTCCAGGCCGGTTTGATTACAGGTGTAGTACACGCAGCCTTGTTAGTTCTCCGTGATGAGGCTGCCTTTCCCTGCTGGGTCTCTGGGACGGCACTGACCGTTGCTTTTCACTAACAATTTCTTCCTGTTCCCCAGAGATGCTTTAATGAGCCCCTCGGACATGGCCAAAGGCAATCTTGTTCTCTGGGCCAGTGAGGTGAAAAGCCAAAGCTTAACCTACCAGGCAAGCAATCATTAATAAGGTATCTCTGATTCATCTCAATTCATTAACAAAGTTACGACTTTGGGGGGCTGCTGGGGGCCTTAAGCAGCATGATGTTTTTCTGTCATTTCATTTACAAGTATTGAATGAAACACCCGTGCCAAGGTACATTAAAAAAATTAACTTACAACGAAAATAAATGAATGTAGAATACTAATTGGGAGAAAGCAACTGACAGATACTGCAAAAGATTGATTTTAGGGAAAACGGAGAAATCTGTTTTCTGTTTATTTTAAGGACAGGAAATGAATACTGATTAGAGATGCACGGCCAGTTGCGCTGTGCAGCATTTGGCAAGGTTTTCACTGGATATTTGATTTGTCTAAGTGTTTCCCAGATTCTAGATTGGATGCCAGTTATCAGAGTTAGTTTTTGGTCTAATAGTAGTCAGTTGGACTTTCTTGGATACGTGGCTGTTAAATTGCAAGCATTTGCCATGCCTTGCTGGGGAAAAGTAATGCACGCACAACAAATGTCGCATCGCTACAGAAGGAAGCGCCTTTAAGTAGGAAAATAAGGCTGAGATGAGGCGGTCAAATGTCTATGTTTTTTTTTTTTTTTCCTAGGAAACTGCTCTGGGCTTGTTAAGAAATATTCCGCGTTTGGGTTTGTAGAAATCCAGAAATGCTGCGCCATTATTCCTTAAATCTGTTGTGCGCACATGTGTATCACGCATCTCCTCTGTCTAGGAGAAAAGCAACAGAACAAAATAAAGCAAGAGCTATCCTCCTCAGTAAGAAATGCTGGTTGAAGAGAAGAGTGTATTAGAATGAAGCCCCTCAGAGAAACGGAGAGGACATCGCTCACTTCTGGGGGAATATTAAGCTCTTCCATATTATCGCCATCCCTGTTTAAGTGGAGGGAGGCGCATCTCATTTGCAATTGTTGTGTTACAGCCCTGCTCCGGGCCTGTCTCCGCTGAGAAAGGTGACTGTGGAAGGCAGCTTGGGGCTGGCAAAAAGGCTCAGGCAGAGTCAAGCTGCTTCCCTAATCAGGTTTGCTGGGACTGCTACATGATAGCTTCTGTGAAGAAATTTAGATAATAGTATACAGCATCTCCTAGAAGTGTCTGCAGTGTGTGTGGACTCCAGTCAAACTATTCTGATCCTTCATGGGAATTTTGGAAATGCAGTAGTGAGGTTGTAGTGACATCTAAAGGCAGACTCTTCAACTTGTGCTGTACTTCTCAACAGCTTGCTCCTATTTACAAATGCTTCAACTCAGAGTTTGTTTCTAATCAAATTTCTCCTAAAATCTGCACAGAGCAGTTTTGCCTCGGACCATCTCTTTTCTCAGCCTAAAATCTTTGCGACTGAGAATTTTCTTGCCCTCTGCTAAAGCCTCTCCCGGGTTCCGTATTCCATTACTTCTATCACTACAATAAATTACTTTCTCCTCTGCACCTTCTACACTTAAAAAATTCTTTGACCCCATGGTTGATGCTAAACCCGGCTTCAGGATGTAAACCACAGCTTAGGTGAGAGCCTCCAACTGCCCCCGTGCCACCTGCCTCGGTTGCCATTACCCAGCCGGTGGCCTTTGTATTTCTCCCCCTTCTAGTTTCCTGGAGCTAACAGGGCAGTCCAGAGGCTGTGTGGGTTTCCTCTGAAGGGCAAGCATTTTCCAAGGCACATGCTGCTGTCAAGAACTGGACGGGACAACCTTGCCAGTTGTGATAAGGAAATTGTACATTTTTAGTACTGGGTGCCCTCATTTGAACTGTGCTACTTTTCTTCTTTAAATAAAATGGCCTTTTCCTGAGCTTTCTCACCTCACTTAAATCCATGGGCTCCTTCCACCTGCCCCTCCACCCTTCCTACAGGGATTGCAGGGTCTTTATCTTGTCCTGGACCACCCTGCAAAGGGAAGGGGACTAGCTTTCTACCCCCTTGCCAGAATCCTGGCCATGGGTATTTCAAGGGCTTCCTCTCTTATTTTACGTATGCCTTTAACTCTCTTGTGGAGCAGATTAGCGAATCTAAAATGTCTCATGCTTTGATTTGCCTTCACCTTCCTTAAACAATCAGAAGCATCCCATTGGTAAATTTGGACCAGGGCAAGAAAATTAGGCCATGTACACAAGGAAGCAGGGTATTTTGCATGCAGGTGATAACCAGCAAAATAGAGCATGAATGTGTTTTCTTAGTTCTCCGAGGAAGGGGTGTGATGGGGTGTTTTTTGTTGTTGTTTTTTAATGGCCTCGATGAAAGATCTATAAAGTTGAACTGAATGGTTGGAAGATAATGGCTGCCGTGGTAAAGGTCCCTGCATACGTCTACCACCCTGCCCCTGGCAGTAAATCCTGGCTTCGGGGATCTGAAATTTCCTAAAGATGTATTAGTGTCGCATACACATGTGCTCTTGTATGCTCATAATCCTTTTCACTAGCTTCTTAGCTGCATGCTTTGTATTTAAATTTTCCTTCTGACCAAGTAAATCCCTTTGGATGAAGTGACAGGATCTTTTCAGCACCCATAGCTGGTGACAGCTGGTGGAGAGACTCTGAAAGACTGCAAAGTGTTCCTTCCTAGCTTTCTTCAAGACCAGTGCCAGCCACCAGCTGAGCGATTTGTTCGTTCTCCCTCCAGGCATCAGTCAGCTGAAGAGGCTCGCACTAAATACTAAAGGAGTATAATAGATATTAATATAAAAGACAATATCTGTGCTTCTGGCTTCACCATGCCTTTAATTAGGTACTTATTTCTTATATGTGAACATGGAACCTTTTCATTCATTCTGGTGTAACCCTTTATTAATACTGTATGAAGCATATTCTGGCATCTGAAACGCCATGAAAACTCAGCTTTGAAAGCAATGATTGCCGGTAACCTTTGAAAGAGCAGCCCACAGAGCCAGATGCGTGCTCTTTCCCCTTCTTCAGGGAAGTTTCCCTGTGAATATCTAACTTGTAATACATTCTGTTGTTCTAAATGAAAATTGAAAGATGTCTCTCATTTTGTGTGTGTGGGGAGGTTGCTTCTGGCAAGTTGCCATCGTTATATTAAGTAATGAGGTAATGAGAAAGACTCAACCTAAGTAAGAAAATAGACTCTGAATGGATGCGGGCATTAACGGTAAACTGGCCCCCATGTGGAATTATTTAGTTTCAAACAGTTACCTAACCAAATGGTATTGCTGTATTTTCTGCAAAAGCAAAATAAAATAATATTTTCAAGGGATGTAAAAGATATTAACAATTTTAGAGCAACTTTTTGCTGTTGAGAGATTTTCTTTGTAAAGTTATATTCTCTAACACACATAATCACCCTTATAGAAATTAAACATTTGCTCATATATGAGGCAAATCTAAAATTCAAAATAATATATTGCTTCTAAAGATGTCTGGTTACAGAGTCACTCTCACATCTGTCCTCCTCCCTTTTTTTAACCACCTTTACCTACTCTTGCCTCAATTTCTGAAGCGTGAAGAGAGAATTGAGAGAATATTGTATTGTTTGTGTTTGGCTTTATTCCTTAAAATTAAGATTTGAGGGAAGAGGAGGATTTATCACTGCTGTACACTATGTCCATGAAGAGACTGACAGGCCATAGCCTGACACAAAGGGTCAGCCAGAAGTGCTGGTCATCCCAGAACCTTGAGAAGTTCTGCTTGAGACAAAAAATCTTGACAATGCAAAATTAATAGCAGACTCGACTCTGGTTTGGCAGCTTAAAAGAATATATAGAAATGGAAACAGTTCAACGCACACATGTATATCCCTGTTACATAGATTCCTTTTGTATTTCGAATGTTTTTCTAAATTGAGAGAATTTTACCATTAAATGAATCTGACATTCTAAGAATAATTTAAGAAATTTGAATCCTTTATCCCATGGTATGTTTCAGTTTTACAAAAGCTGTTGACTTCAAACTCTTCTGCTAAATTAGAGATAAGAAAATTAATATAAAAGATAAAAGGCAATAGTCATCATTTTTTGTCTTGTATTTTGAGGTAACAAAATGATGCATTAGCAGCAAAACAAATTCTGTGCCTTTTAATGAAATTGAGTAGTACAATTTGGGGTTTAAATGCCTGCATTTTTATTTCTGTCTTTTTGCATTTAACGTTCCAAGTTCCCTTACATACGAACCCCCTGGGTGGGGGAAGGGGATGCTACATAGGGTAGGGATGGGAATTGGAAGCTTTCATAAGTGTAAAAGTGCCATGGTTGAACCCCCAAAATAGGCACTTGGCAAAATATTAAATGATACCTTTTGCTGGAATATGAGAAATATTGCTAAAATCAATTATTCTGGGGTGCTATAAAGATATTAAATAAGCTGTTGAATGAAATTCTCCTCTGATCAGTTTAAAACCAAACAATTCCTAATAATAAAATTAGAATCTGAGTTGGTTGTTGTTTGAATCAAAAATACACATGGGCTTTCAAATATTCAAGTACTTCTCCATTATTTCTTTCTTGCACGTGATTAATTATTGACGCAGGGCTTGTGCTGGGCTCGCCAGCTATGCCTGAATCCCTGTTAGGAAGCCACAGTTTGATATGCCGCAATGAAGGGGGAAGGCGATGTCGAATAAGAATGGAAACTATCCATAGATGGGCGCCCATTGGTAGCTGTTTTTTTATCTAATTCATTTTGCATTTGGTAAATTATCTGAAATGAGCCTTGTGTTTTTAGGGAAGGCATCGCTTGGTTTGTTTAGTTGTTGTTAGGCACATGCGTACATGTGCGCATGTGCGTGTTCCAACGGCTCCCACGGGCAGGTAGTGTACTGTAATTTTTTTAATTTTTTTTTTTTCACTTCTTTCCACCAAGCACTCAAATGCAAACACGCACACACATATATATGTACCACGTACCTGTATATGTGGAGTCTGTTTACGTTTTCTGTCATGTAGTCATTAAGCACACAACGTTGACTTAAAGGATGTCAAAACTGACAGCCCCAGCGTGATTGATGATGCTGTGCGAAACTGATTCTTACCAGGTGTGGTGCGATGGGAATTCAAAAGAGCTCCGTTCAGAGCTCTTATTTGTGTTAGCAAAGTTATGCTTTTGTATAAGGTTTTTACTATTATTTTGGGGGTGGAGGGAAGCTTCTGAACTTGCTTAAGATGTTTTGAAACTTTTAAGAGGAAAATGGTAGTTTCTTATAATATTTGCATTTGATACATGTTATTCATTGTTATATACTTATTCTTCAAAACCTAAATAATCTCTTAAGTTATCAGGAAATATTTTCAAAGACTCAAAATTACTGAATATGTTGTAGCTTTTCTGTGGGGTAAACAAATGTCCCGCTCATCCGTCTTAACTGGCGAGAAATGATTACTGCCCAGCTGAGTCCTGAAAACACCGAGCCGAAATTTTATTTAAAATTTCGTGTAAATATTTTGAGCCAGCTGCAAGGGTAAGGGGTGAATGTAACATTCTCTGGCTGGCTTCTATGCACACAGTGGCTGGTTTCTAAACTAAGTCTAATAGCTCATATTAGCCCCTACTGGGCAATAGCCATCCATGCAAAAGAGTGGGCATCTGGGTGACTGCCATGAGTTTTGTCCCTCCCAAGCTTGTCACTGCGGTTAATTGGCACTCTGTACCTGAGGCAATCTTGAACATGAGATATGTGTGCTGATACCAGAAGGAAGCTTGCTCATTTTCCATAATTGAATTCAATGTCTTCTGATAAGAAGAACTTTTCTTTCCTTTTGACCATTTGAGGTGGTAATGACAGTACTAAATGGGTGAATTTATGCTCTGAATAATTCCACAAAATGGGACTACCTGCCCCAGGATGTTGTCAAGTATAATCTGTCATCAACACAGAGAAACTGGCAAATTCAGTAATCGGTGGACCTAAGGGATAGCATCCTAACGTCATCTATGTCCTTATTCATTCTTCTAAATAACACTGATCTAATAACTCAGCTCCTGGGTATATATGGTCTCAGAACATTGTCCCATGATCTGCAATACACCAAATTTCTAAAGAAACTGTACAACACAAAACAACTAATCCCATGCCTGCAAGCTTTGCTGTTTTGATTTGTCTTGATGGTTTTAGGAACACATATAAACATGAAATATAAAATAGAAATGGAGTCATTTGTGAACATTGACTTTGTGACACAACCACCTTTAGTCAGCATTTGCTTTAACCATTTTACGGGCACTATTCTATCCTGGTGGCCATATGCTGAGAGAGATTTTCAGCAACTGCAGCTGGACAGTGGTCATTAAAGTAGACAAAAGAGCACTGCTTCTTGCATCCTCTCTGCTATATAGTGCCTGTTTGGAGGACTCATGTATAACCAAAGGGGAATCTCGAGCCACCACCTGAATTTTCCATCACATGGTGTCTCTATTATCTGTCTTGACTTTTACCTGAACATCCCCGGTGGCAACCCTGCTGCCTGATATGTTGTGACCATATGCCCCAATCACGCACCATCCTTAACCCCATAATTCTGCTTCCTCCTGCCTCCCTTGCCAACTCAGTCTTTTGCCTTCTGGTCAACATTTCCTTCTCACTTCTGCATCACTCCCCCTAAAAACATGTGGTGACACTCTAAGGCTTGTTTTTCCTGGTTTAAAAATCACCCAGTTAGGCAAGGACCACTAACCCAGAGCCAGGCATTAAAAGACTGAACCAAGGGAAAGGCAACAAACTGGAGTGTCTACAACGCTCAGAGAACTGTGGGGTAAGGGTGGCAAAGAGCTGAGAGGTTTTTTGTGAGAGAGCAGGCTTGCCTGTGCAGGATACACAAGGGCAGTTCAGGCCACTGCTGCTGCTGCTGCGGAGACTGGGGTGAGGTGACTGAACTTGGGTGCATCAGGGAAGTATTGGAGACCAAAGGCAAAGTCATCCATGTGTTTAGTGACGTGAAGCTCTTGGTAGGAAAAAAAAAACCAAGTGTGTGTGTGTGCATGTGTATATGCATTTTATATATATGGGGAATATAATAAAGGTTCACAGACAAAGAAAAACACTGCCATCTCTCAACAGAGAGGAGTATAATTAATTAGAAGAGCTCTGTGATAAATTGTGTACTTGGGATAATGTTGAAAGAGAAATGGCTAATATTAATAATTATGCCAGGACAGCAGGTGTAAACTAGAAATACAAAGACAAATGCCTATCATGACCATATATATGTATATTTGTGTGTGTGTGAGTGTATGCAATTTTATAAATACCTAACGAGAACCTGAAATGTGCTGAACTTGTGGTATAGGGGTTGAGAAAGAGGCATAGTTGGTAAGTGTTTAGGTGTCTATCTGGAACTTGCTAGAACTCCTTTTGACCTTGCTAGAAATCCTCTGGGGTGCCAGGGAAATCTGTTCACAGGGAGGTATCTCACTGGAGGCCCTGAGCTACAAAATCACCAGAGGGATGTGTCAGGGAATCTGCTAGCTGTTGTGTGCTTCTGGCCACTATGTGCTGCAGGAGCCAGGACCTGGGGACGTTGCCAGCACCTCAGTGGCCTGCTCATGAGTACACTGGAATCAGAAATCACAACGCTTTCCTCCTGCAAGATCTCTCCAGTGCCCTCTACTGATAAAGCTTCCATCATGCCACTTAGCAAAGGAAAAAAAAAAAAAAAAAATAAGGGCCCAGATCCATTTTCATAGATCAAGCAACCAAAGGAGAATTTGGAGCAGACAGGCAATAAATTAATAACTGGCTCATACAATCAATGCATCACATTTTAGGTTCCTCTGGTGGTTATTTTTAGTAATGCCTTTATACTTATAATTCTTGAAATATCAACTTTAAGTATTACTACTAATACATCCCTATGAAAAATGAGAGATGTAGCCCATCTTATCACCCCTTCTCATCTCAAGACTTCCTAGTTATGATTATAGTGACCTATAAAATTTCAACAATATACTTAAGTCTTTTTCCATGCATCAGCTTTAGACAGCATTTTCTGAATCCTCACTTTATAAAATGAGAACTACCAGTGCTTCTAAACGTCCCTCCAGTTCTTCTTTCCTCAGTAACATACCCAACTCTTCTCATGCTCAACTTTACTTTTCCATTCTTACTATTACATTCTCTTACTATGATTAAGCCATCTGTGCTTTGTCTGGGGGTTGGTCCTAAAAACTGAAACCCAATGAACCACATTTTAATGTTATGATTATCTAAGTGTTATTTATAGGACCTGTTGGTGATATGATTATATGCATAACAGCAAATATGTAAACATCAAATAAGAAATGTACTATTTTTATGACCATATTACCAACAAGACTTGGAGTTTTTCAAAAAACTGCTCAAGGTTATATATTGAAAAACGGAATTGATAGATTTCAAATCTAACTTTAATGCAATGATTTTGGACACAATGCCATACATTATATGCTATAAACTATTTTCACTTTTTTTTCTCAATATATTTTAAATTTAAAAAATACAGACTATTATTAGCTATTATTATAGAAAATTAATTCATGCTCATTGTGTTAAGTCAAGCAATAGAGATGTTTATAAACTTTCATATGTTTACTTCCCCAGCATCCTTGTGGTTACAGAAATATGCTCACATTTTTAGTTTTGATTTATAGTTAAGTCATAAGAGAATGGGATTTTGCTATAGATATGTTTTAAATTTTACCTTGAAAATACTTTAGATTGACCAAAGAGTTGCAAACATATTACAGAGAATCACTGTATCCCCTTAATCCAAGGGCTTCTAATGCTAACTTATTAAATGACCATGAAATATTTATGAAAAGTAAGAAATTATCATTGCTATGATACTATTAACTGAACTACATACTTTTTTGGATTTCCAGTTTTTTTCCCAATGCCCTTTTCTGTTCCAGGATCCAAAAAAGTATACTGCATGGCATTTAGTCTCTTTAGTCTTCTCTGACCTGTGATAGTTCCTAAATGTTTTCTTGTCTCTTGACATACTTGAAGAATACAGTTCAATAATTTTATGGAATGATACTCAATTTGAATTTCTTTGACATTTTTTCATGTTTGGATTGAGTTTATGGATTTTGTGGAAGGATTCTACAGAGGTGAAGTACTCCACTTAGTGTATCACATAAAGGAATATATTATACATACATGATTAATTACTGGTGATGTTAATTTTGATTGCTTAGTTAAGTTGCTGTCTGGCAAGTTTTTCCCCTGTTAAGTTACTGAGTTTAGCTTTCCATGCTTAATTATATTAGGTAGTGTGAGTCCTCCAACTTGGTTCTTTTTCTGAATTTCTTTTTGTTTTCTATTTTTTTAATGATTTATTTATTTATTTCTACCCCCACCCCCCCCTTGTTTTGTGCTCGCTGTCTGCTCTCTGTGTGTTCTTCCGTGTCTGCTTGTCTTCTCTTTAGGCGGCACTGGGAACTGATCCTGGGACCTTACAGAGTGGGAGAGAGGTGCTCAATCTCTTGTGCCACCTCAGCAACCTGGTCTGCTATGTCTCTTATTGCCTCTCCTCTGTGTGTCATCTTACTGTGCCAGCTCTCCATGTAGGCCAGAATTTCGTGCAAGCCAGCTCTATGCTCAAGCCAGCTTGCCACACGGGCCAGCTTGCCTTTCACTAGGAGGCCCTGGGAATCGAACCCTGGACCTCCCGTATGGTAGACAGAAGTCCAATCACTTGAGCCACATCCATTGCCCTGAATTGTTTTTGATATTTAATCCTTTCCATTAAAATAAGCTTGTCTATAGCTCCCCCCAAAAATCTTGTTGATATTTTCATTGGGATCTATAATCAGAATTGCAAGGAATTCACAACTTAATTATATCGAGTCTTCCAATCTATAAACGTGGTGTATATCTTCTTTTGTTTTTACCTTTGATTTCCTTCATCACTATTTCATAATTTGTAGAGTACACATCGTGCACGTATTTTCTTAGTTGTTTTTTTTTTTTTTTTTTTTTTTTTTGGCCTATATACTTCATTATTTTTAGTACAATTGTAAATGGTATTTATTTTTTATTTCAAATTCCAATTTTTAATTGCTACAATAGAAGAGGATGACTGTATTTTGAACATAGACTTTGTATCCTAAGATTTTGTTAAACTCAATTATTCATTCTAGGAGATTTTTTTATGTGAACAAACATGTCATTTCAAAAAAGAGACGGTTTATTTCTTCCTTTCAAATCTATGTGCCTTACCATTTTTATCTTATCTGATTGCACTAGGTAGGACTTCTAGAATGGTATTGAATAGACATCCTTCCATATCAGAAAACATTCCTTTTATTATCATTGTAAATGATGCTAGCTCTAGGTTTCTGTAGATACCTTTATGAAATTAAGAAACGTCCTTTCTATTACCAGTTTGCTGAGAGTTTTACTATGGATATTTAATTTTGTTAAATGCTTTTGTATACATCTATTGGTATGATCTTATATTTCTTTTTTCCTTATTTAGTCTGTTAATAGGTTTAATCGCATTGATTGATTTTTCAGATGAACTAGTCTTGTATTCCTAGGATGAATACAAGTTAGTTGTGATGTGTTAACCTTTTTATAAATTGTATGTTTGATTTACTAATGTTTTGTTGGGAGATTTTGCATCTATAATCATTAGAGATATTAGTCTGTAATTTTGTTTTCTTGTGATGTAATTTTGGAATGAGTTGAGAAATATTCCTTCCTCTTCTATTTTCTGAGTGAAAGTATGGAGAATTGGTATTATTTATTACTTAAATGTTTTATATATTCCAGCAGTGAAATCATCTAGGCCTGGAGTTTTACTTTTTGGCAGGTTTTTAATTGCCAATTCAATTCCCTCAAATGATACATATAATTATTTAGGTTATCTATTTCTTCTGGAGTGAGTTTTGGTAGTTTGTGTCTTTCAAGGTATTTATCCATTTCATCTAAATTGTTGAATGTGTGGACATAAAGCTGTTCTCAGTATCCACTTTATCTTTTTAATATCTGTAGCGTCTCCCAATCTTTGCCAAGGGTATGTGTGTTGGGGCATGTCTTCATTGTTTTGTCAGGCACTTTACAACTCTGCCTTAGCCTTCACATCCCGCTTGTGCAGAGCTTCGAGGCCAGCCAGAGCCGAGAATTTAGAGCCTTCTCAGGTCTTCCTGGACATACACATAACCCTTCACTTATGTGTGGCCCTCTAGAATTCCAGGAATATCTGTGAGCTTTTCAAAGCCCAGTGTGAACCACTTCTTCCCCAATTTTTCCTTTTAAGTGTTTGTTCCATCCAAATCATTTTACCAGCTGTTTCCTACTTCTAGAGGCTGCTTCATTCCTTGATGTGTGACCCCTTCCTCCACGTCAAATCCAACACTATAGCGTACTCAATGCTCTCTTCTTCTCTCCCTTTCTCCCACTCTCCCTTTCTCTCTCACCTCTGTTTTTGTCACCACTTCTTCTCTGACTTTGACCCTTCTGCCTCCTTCTTATAGGGATTTTTGTGATTATAGAGGGCTCACTCAGATAATCTAGGATAATCTCCCCATCTCAAGTTTCTTAAATTAGTCATATCAGCAAAGTCCCTTTAGCCATGTAAGGTAGCATATCCACAGGTTCTGGAGATTAGAACATGGGCATCTTAGTGCAGATGGGGAAGCATTATTCTACCACATATAGATTTTTAGTTTAATTCCATTACAATTTAAGAACACATTTTGTGTGATTTCAATTATTTTAAATGAATTAAGATTAGTTTTATTACCCAAGATATGGCCTATTCTTGGTGAATTTTCCGCATGCACTTGCGGAGAATGTGTAACTGCTTTTGTTGGGCAAACTGTTCTATACATTTCAATTTGGTTAAGTTGCTTGATAGGGCTGCTCTGGTCATTTATATACTTACTGATTTTCTGTCTATTCATTCTGTCAATTACTGAGCTGGAAATGTTGATTACACCATCTATAATTGTGGATTTGTCTATTTCTCCTTTCAGATCTATCTATGTTTGCCTCATGTATTTGGAAGTTCTGACACATACACCTGTCAGATTGTAATATGCACTTGAGGAAATAACACTATAATTATGTAATGCCATTTTTCAACCCTTATAATATTCCTTGTCTACTCTTTCTGAATATAATAAAGCTACAACAACTTTTTATTTGTTGGCATTTGCATTGTATATATTTTTCCATCCCTTTACTTTCTATCTATGTCTTTATAGATAAAGTTTCTATCTGGTAGTGAGCATAAAGTTGCTTCTTGTTTTTGCTATTCAGTATGACAGACACTATCATTTAATTGGTTTGTTTAGAAGATTTACATTTAAAGTGATTGCTGATATGTGTGAAATAAAAGCTACCAGCTTGCCTGCTTTTTAATATTTGCTCCATTTTTCTTTGTTTCTTTACTCCACTTTTTCTATGCCTTCTCAGTTTAATTGAGCATTTTTGTTTTATTATTTTATGTTTCTACTATTTGACTCATTATTTATACCCCTTTAAAACAAGTTTTAGTGGTTATCATAGGGTTTGCTCTATATATCATTAAATCATCTGAGTTTACCTTCAAATAATATTGTTACTTCATGTGTGATGTAAGTCTCTTATAATCATGTATTCCCAATTCCTCTCTCCAGTCCTTTGTGCTGTTATTGTCATATATTTCACTTTTGCTTATATTATATATACAATATATTGTTATTTTGCTTTGTGTAGTTAGTTGACTTGTAGATAAGTTAAAAATAAGAAAAGTTGAGTTTAATTTTACTGAGTTTTTTTTACAATGTCCTTCATTTTTTTATGTGGATCCAATTTTCTGACCCATAGCATATTCCTTCTGCTTAAAGATCTTCTTTTAACCTTTCTTGTAGAGTATTTCTGATTACAACGAATTGTTTCAGTTTTTCTTTGTCGTTGGAAATCTTTTTTTTCCATTAATTTTGAAATAAAACTTGGTGAGTATAGGATTCTGGGGTGAGAGTAGTTTTTCTTTATTGTGTGTGTGTTTATTCCAGCACATTCAAGTTGTCACTACATTGTCATCTTGTTTACATGGGTTCTGACAAGTAACATTCTATAATACCTATCCTTGTTTCTCTCTAAATAATGTGTCATTTTTCCCTCTGTCTGGCCTGAAGACTTTTGTCTTTAATTTTTAGCACTGTGAAGGTGATATATCTGGGGATTTGATGGTAGCAGTCTATGCATTTATTCTGAGTTCCTTGGGTATGTGGTTTGGTGTCTGTCATTAATTTTGGAAAATTCCTAATCATTATTTTGTCAAATGTACCTTGTGCCCATCCTCTCTTTCTCTATTCTTTCTGAGATTCCAATTTTACCTAATAATATACTTCATTTTTAAGAAAGTTGTTTATTTACAGAAAAATTACAAAGAAAGTACAGAGAGTTCCCATTTACATTCCATATACAGTTTCCTCTAATATTAGAATCTTGCATTAGTGTGGTACCTTTGTTAAAATCGATGAACTGATATTGATGCATTATTGGTAACTAAGGACTTTAGTTTGCATTAGGGTTCACTCTGTCTTGTACAGTTCTTTGGATTTTGAAAAGTGCATAATGCTTCTATCCACCAATATGGTACCACATAGAACATTTTCAATGCCCTATAACGTCTCTTCACACTCCCCCCACCTTAGTCTCTACTCTGAACACATGGCACCCACTGATATTTTTACTGCCTCTACAGTTTTGCCTTTTTCAAAACATCATATCATTGGAATCACACCACATTTATCTTTCATATTGGCTTCTTTCACTTTGCAATATGCATTTAAGTTTCCTCCATATCTTTTCATGACTTGTTAGTTTATTTCTTTTTGTTTGTTTGTTTTCTTTATTAGAGAAGTTGTGGGTTTACAGAACAATCATGCATAAAATACAGAATTTCCATATACCACCCCACCATCAACACCTTGTATTGGTGTGGAGCATTTGTTACAATTGATGACAGCACATTTTTTATAATTTTACTAGTAACTAAAGTATATGACTTAACTTAGGATTCACTGTGTGGTGTAGTTCCATGGATTTTTTTCTGTTACCATGTATACAATCTAACGTTTCTCCTTTTAATCATATTCGGCTATATATTTCAGTGTTGACTGCATTCGTAATGTTATGCCACCATCACCACCATTCATTGCCAAAACATTTCCTTCATTCCAAATAGGAACCCTGTGCATTTTAAGCCTTACCTCCCCATTCCTTATCCCCATCACATCCCCTGGTAATCTGTATTCTAGATTCTGATTCTATAAGTTTTATTTTTTTAATTCTAATTGTTTCAAAACTGGAGATCATGCAATATTTGTCTGGCTTATTTCACTCAACAGGTTGTCGTCAAGGTTCATCCTTGTTGCAAGTATCAGGACGTCATTCCTTTTTATGGCAGAATAATATTCCATTGCATGTACCATATGACACTTTGTTCATCCCTTCATTGGTTGATGGACACTTGGGGTTGCTTCTATCTTTTAGCAATTTGTTAATAATGCTGCTATGAACATTGATGTGGCAAACATCTGCTCAATTCCCGGCGTTCAAGTCTTTTGGGTATATACCTATTAGTGCGTATATAATACAGGTCATATAGTAGTTCTGTATTCAGCTTTCTGAGAAACTCCCATTGGATCTGCCACAGTGGCTTGCACCATTTTACATTGCCACTAGCAATGAATAAATGTTCCTATTTCTCTGTATCCTCACAAACACTTGTGATTTTCTGTTTTATAATAGCAACCATTCTACTGGGTGTATTTCATTGTAGTATTTCATTGTAGTTTTAACTTGCATTTCTCTGATAGATAATGATGTTGAGCATATTTTCATATGCTTTCTGGCCATTTGTTTAATTTCTTTGGAGAGATATCAGTTCAAGTCTTTTGCCCATTTATTAATTGGGTTGTTTGTGTTTTCAAATTGTAGGATTTCCTTCTATATTCTGGATATTAATCCTTTATCAGGTATGTGGTTTCCAAATATTTTCTCGCATCGTTATTTTACTTTCACCATAAAGTCCTTTGAGGAACAAAAGTTTTTAATTTTGATGAGGTAAGATTAATCTATTTTTTCTTTTGTTGCTTGTGCTTTGAGTGTAAAGTATAAGAAACTATTGCCTAACACAAGGTCCTGAAGAAGCTTCCTATGTGTTCTTCAAGGAGTTTGATAGTACTATCTCTTATTTTAAGATCTTTGATGCATTTCAAGTGGATTTTTATCAATGGTGTGAGGTAGGGATTCTCTTAATTTTTTTTGCAAATGGAGATCCAATTTTCATAGCACCTTTTGTTGGAGAGACTTTTTTTTACTCAATTGAGTGGTCTTTGCCCCCTTGTCAAAAATCAGTGGACTATAAATGTGAGGGTTAATTTCTGAGCTCTAAATTTTATTCCATTGTCTTATATGTCTGTCCCTGTGCCAGTACCATGCTGTTCTGATTACTGTGGCTTTGTAATAAGTTTTGAAACAAGGGAGTGTGAGTCCTCCAAGCTCATTTTTTTTCCAACATGACTTTAGCAATTTAAGTTACCTTACCGTAACATATAAATTTGATGATGGCTTTTCCATTTCTGCAAAAAAAGTTGTTGGAATTTTGACTGGGATTTCATTTAATCTATAAATTGCTTTGGATAGTTTTGACATCTCAATGATATTTAGTCTTTTAATATATGAACAGAGAATATCCTTCCATTTATTTAGTTCTTTTAAAAAAATTTTTAGCAATGTTTTGTAGTTTTCTGTGTACAAGTCCTTTATACCCTTAGTTAGATTTATTCCTAGATATTTGATTCTATTAGTTGCATTTGTGAATGGAAATTTTTTCCCTTGATTTCTTCATCCAATTGTTTATTGCTTATGTATAGAAGTACTACTGATATTTTGGGTGTTGATCTTGTACCCTGCCACATGGCCAAATTCATTTTTTAGCTCTATGAGCTTTGATGTGGATTTTTCAGGATTTTCTGTATATAGGATCATATCATCTTACCTAAGTGCTCTAGCAAGAACTTCCAGTACAATGTTGAATAACAGTGGTGACAGTGGGCATCCTTGTCTTGTTCCTGATCTTAGAGGGAAGGCTTGTTTTCACTCTTTCACCATTAAGTAGGATGTTAGCTGTGAGGTTTTCATAAGTGGCCTTTATCATGTTGGGGTGGTTTCCTTCTGTTCCTAGTTTTCTAAGTGTTTTTATCAAGAAAGGGTACTGTATTTTCTCAAAAGCCTTTTCTGCAGCAATTGAGGTGAGATGTGGGGATTTTCCCCCCTTCATTCTGTTAATGTGGTGTATTACATTAACTGATTTTCTTATGTTGTACTCACCTTGCTTACCAGGGATAAATCCCACTTGATCATGGTGTATAATTCTTTCAATGTGCTGTTGGATTCGTTTTGCTAGTATTTTGTTGAGGATTTTTGCTTATCTATTTATAAGATACTGTCTTTAGTTTTCTTTTCTTGGGGTGTCTTTATCCGGCTTTAGATTAAGAGTGATGTTGGTCTTGTAGAATGAGTTAGGGAATGTATCCTCTGCTTCAAATTTTGGGAGAGTATGAGCAGTATTAGAGTTAAGTCTTCTTGGAATGTTTGGTAGAATTCCTCTGTGAAGCCATCTGTTCCTGGGCATTTCTTGTTGAGAGGTTTCTGATTACTGATTCAATTTCTTTACTAATAACTGATTTGTTGCATTCTATTTCTTCTTGAGTCTATGTAGGTAGTTTGTGTGTTTCTAATAATTTGTCCATTTCATCTAGGTTATCTAATTTATTGTCATACAGCTATTTATAGAATCTTTTTGTAGTTCTTTTTATTTCAGTGGATCGGTAGTAATGTCCCCCTTTTCATTTCTGATTTTCATTGTTTGAAGCCTCTCTCTTTTTTTCTTTATCAGTTTAGCTAAAGGTTTATCAATTTTCTTGATCTTTTCAAGGAATCAACTTTTGGTTTTGTTGATTCTCTAATTTTTTTTTCTATTTCATTTATCTCCACTCTAATCTTTGTTATTTCCTTCATTCTGCTCTCTTTGTGTTTAGTCTGCTCTTCATTTTCTAGTTTTTCCAGTTTTGAGGTTATGCCTCTGATTCAAAGCCTTTCTTCTTTTTTAATGTAAGTATTTAGAGCTACACTTTTCTCTCTCAGAACTGCCTTTGCTCCATCCAATAAGTTTTGGTATGTTGTATTTTCCTTTTCATTTGCTTCGTTATTTCTTAATTTCATTTCTGATTTCTACTTTAACCCATAGATTAAGAGTATGTTGTTTAATTTCCACATATTTGTGACTTTTCCATTTCTCCCTCTGTTACTAATTTCTAGCTTCATTCTATTGTGGTCAGAGGAGATACATTGTATGATTTCTATATTTTTTAATTTATTGAGACTAATTTTGTTAACCAACATATGGTATATCGTGGACAATGATCATGTGCACTCGAGAAGAATGTGTATATTCTTTTTTCACTGGGTGTAGTGTTCTATATATGTCTGTTAGGTCTAGTTGGTTTAGTATATCATTCAAGTTCTGTACTTCCTTATTGATCTTCTGACTAGATGTTCTATCTATTATTGAGAGTGGTATGTTAAAATCTCTTGCTATTAATGTAGAATCGTCAATTTCTCCCTTCAAATCTGTCAGTATTTGCTTCTTATATTTTGGGGCTATGCTGTTAACTGCATATATATTTATAATTGTTGCATCTTCCTATTTAATTGTCCCATTTATCTGTATATAATGACTGTCTTTGTCCCATATAACTGTTTTTCACTTAAAGTCTATTTTATCCAATATTCGAATAGCCACCCCAGCTCTCATTTGGCTACTACTTGCATGGTATAATTTTTTCCATCCTTTCACCTTCAACCTACTTGTATCTTTGAATTATAATTTGGTCATGCTTTTTTATTTATTCTGCCAATCTCTGCCTTTTGAATTGAGTTTAATCCATTTACATTTAAATTCACTACTGGTAATACTGGAATTTCTTTTGCCAATATAGGATTTAGCCTTTGTAAATCTTATATGTTTTTGTCCCTCACTTCCCTTAAAGCCTATGTTTATATTTATTTGCTTTTTTGTGTTGTACTGTATTGAGTGACTTCTCATTTCTATCTTGATATATTTTTCATATATTTTCCTTGTGGTTACCAAGGGGTTTAAAATTTGACATACTAAATATGTAACAATCATATTTGGTTTGACACCAACTTAATCTAACATGCACATACACATGTCCTATACCCCTCTGTACCCCCACCATTTTTTGTACATGTTACCACTTATATCTTTATACATTGTATGTCCAAAAATCTTGAATTGTCATTACTTTTTGTACATTTGATTTTAGCACCTATAGGAAGTACAATACAATAATACTAGCATTTATAATTACCGAAATGGTTATCTTTACCACAGGTCTTCATTTATTTATTTATGTTGCTTTTAACCACTGTCTAGTGTCCTTTCCTTTCAGTCTGAAAAATTCCATTTTACATTGCTTGTAGGGCAGGTCTAGTGGTGATGAACTCCCTCAGCATTTGTTTATCTGTGAATGCCTTAGTCTTTCCCTCTTTTTTTTTTTTTTTAAGAGGTACCAGGAATTGAACCTGGGACCTCACACATGAGAAGCAGGTGTTTACACTGAGCTACACCCACTCTCCTCTCCCTCATTTTTGAAAGAGAGTCTTGCCAAATATAAAATTCTTGACTAGCAGTTTTTTACATTCAGCACTTTAAGTATTTCAATCTTCGTGGTTTCTGATGAGAAGTTGACACTTAGTCTAATTGGGACTCCCTTGTATGTAACACATTGCTTTTCTCTGGCAGCTTTCAGAAGTCTCTCCTTGTCTTTCACATTTGATAGTGTGATCAATATATGACAGAGTGTATTTTTATTCATGTTTATCCTATGGATGTGCATATTCACATCTTTTACTAAGTTTGGGAACTTCTCTGTTATTACTTCTTTGACTATTCCTTATGTCTCTTTCTCTCTTTCTTCTCTTTCTGGGACTCACAGAATGTCTATGTTGGTGTGCTTGATGCTGTCCCATAGCTGTTGTAGTCTATTTTCATTTTTAATAATTCTTTCTCTTTACTTTCCTTCATCCCCATGAACATTTTAAGGTAAGACTTTGTTTTGTGTGTCCACATTCTTATCTTCTTCCTCGGCGTTTTCTCTATTTTCATTCTCTTCTTTTGGATGGGTCATCATTTCCTTTTTCTTTGTTTGTTTTGTACTCTTGTTGTACACTGTACATTTTAATATTTTAAAATATTAACTATAGGATTTACTCCCCATGATGCCTGTTTCTTGGTTTTGTAACCAGCTGATGATAATACAGAGATTTTCTCAAGCTTCAACCTTCCTATCATGGAGGTCTGCCCAAGACGAATGCAATGTGCAGGGTTTTCTCTGTCTTTATTGGCCTCTGTCTTGTCCTGGGCTTTTGCTTTTTAGTTGTTTTGGAGTTCCACTGTTTACAGGAGTTTCATTGTACTCTCTGTTTCCTTGAAGACAGACCTCCGTCTCCTGGGTATGTGAAGCAGGCATGCATTTGTCAGACTGTCCACCTCTATAATTTTACTCTCCTTTCCTTGTCTCAACTGCTTTGGCCTGGAGGGCAAATTCTGGGAGGAGGGTCACTCCACAGAAGTCTTTCCCAGGTCAGTTCTAGTGAAAACAGGGCCAGGAACCCATGAAGAGGGTGTAGAACGGCTCCAAATGCCCTTGGGAGGGGATCAGAATGGTTGCCAAAACCCTCTTTGATGGCTTCCAAAAGCTGAGCTTTCCTGGCCTGCCCAGCAAATGCAGTCCCTTAGCAAACTATTCCCCACAGCCCTGAGGAGGCACTGCATATTTAAATCTCTACTGCCTTCAATCCTGTCCAGGGAGGGTTGAAACAATAGCTGCCACTGCCTTTGTCCAGAGTGGGTTCAAACAATATTTGCCCTCAGAGCCTGGACCCAGCAATTTGAATTCACTAATCAAAAGCCATGGTCAGTGATCAGCCATGTCCACCTATCACCAGCAGCTAGCCAAGAGCTGGACCCCCGACATCCTGCTGTGACAGTGGGGAATGGACACTGGTAACCATCACAGAGAGAACAATTTTCAGTTCTTTACCCTAACTTATCAATGTCTTCCTCCTGCTCTTCTCTGGATGCTGTACAATGTTCTTCTCACCTCTGGAGTTTCAAAATAGTTGTTTCAGACAGTTCTTGACTGTTTGATAGTTGTTTTGGTAGAATGACTGGGTAGTAGAGCTCCCTACTCCACCATCTTCCCTGGAAGATCTGCTAGCTCATTTCTTTTTATCACTGAACAATATTCCATTTTATGGATACAGTGTTTGTTTATCCATTCACCTTTTAAAGTACGTCTTAGTTACTTTCATTTTGGGGCAATTGTGAATAACGCTGCTGTAAACATCCATGTGCAGGTTTTTCTGCAGACATAGGTTTTCAATTCCTTTGGATAAATATCTAGGAGCATTATTTCTGGGCCTGACCCCTTTCCCTGTGACTCATTTATGAGCCTTTTATTTGGGACTACATGTGTCAGCCTGGCATCTAGAGCAGATGATGAATGTGGGTTGAACCCCTCTTTGGGGTACCTTGACATGAAACATTCCTCCCAGCAGATAGTTGTCTGCTGGCACATTCCCTCCCCATTTGCCTTGAACATATGTAAACATTCATGGTGATTGCTCAACTAATGTGTATGTTTCATGGCACCTGGCCAACCCAACCGCTACATCTCTTTCTGGTGGGGAGGTAATAAGATCACCCTTTACCTGCAGCAGGAGAATGGTGTAGGCATACCATCTCCCTGCATTGACTGTGAGTAAGACCCATTGGCCACAGAAGACTGATGCATGCTAGCAAATTTGCTCTTTCCCTGCCTCTTCTCTATGTGAGTAAAGCATTATAATATGCAGTGTTTATGTGAGTCATACTTTTGTTGGTAACCCCATCACCTGCAAACCATGGAATGGGTTGAGATCCTAGAACTGCTGTTCTTGGTGACAGGCATTGTTATTCTCCATGCAATTGGACTCCTCCCTGGAGGTGGTAATGTATTTCTTCCCTGACAAACAAAAATAAAAGAAAGTTCATGTTGTTCCATATCCTCACCAGCATTTGGTATTTGGGTTTTCACCATTACAGTAGGTACACTCCTATTAGTGGTACCCCATTGTTAATTTAGTTTACAATTCCCTAATGATATATGATGTTGAGCAAATTTCCCTATGCTTATTTGCCATCTGTGTATCTTCTTTAGTGAGGTGTCTGTTCATGTCTTTTGCCCATTTTTAAATTGTTGTTTTTTTTTTTCCTTATTGTTGAATTTTCAGAGTTCTTTGTATATTTCAAATACAAATCCTTTGTTAGATATTTTTTGTGAATATTATCTTCCAGCCTGTGGCTTGTCTTTTCATTGTCTCAATATATGTTAAGATTTTAATAACTATATTTATTATGAATACCCTGGATGTGCCTACAACTTTTCTGGAGCAGAGCAGATTATTATTATTGCTTACAGTAAATAGTACTTGTGTGGTTCCCTTATATTCCAATTCTTATCCCTGGGGTGATATGATGAAAGCCAGATATTATCATACACATATGGGATCTGTATTATAGACAGGTAAACTCATAAAAAATTAATTTTGATATTTTTATATGAGATAGATTTCTCCCTTCTTTTTAGAGAGTCTTCTTGGAAACATAATGGGAAAGATTCCAAGTTCTTAATCTAACTCTTTGAAATATAAGTAAATCACTCAGGAGAAAGATAAGATCAGCTTCTCCTGTTTTATAATCCAGACATATCACCATGTTCTTGAGTCTCATCCCACCTTGAAATATAAATATTCCAGGGAAATAACTCACTCTGGAGGGCTTACTATCTACTGTGTCATAAATTAACCTCTTGTGGTTTAGTCCAGTTCCCAAGTTTTAATAAAACTTGTTTAGTAAGTTCTAACTATGCAGAATCATAAAAATATTTTCCCTACAGCCCCACAGCATCTTTTAGTCCATCTGATACTGTCTCACAACCTTTAGATTCTCTGTTGTTTATTTTTCCCCATTATTTTTTCTCTTTGAGTTTCAGGTTGGGCAATAGCTATCGACAAATCTGCAAGTTCACTGCTTTTTTCTTCAGCTGTGTCAAGTATTCTAATGATTCTCAAAGGCAGTCTTCATCTCTATTAGTGTATTCCTTATTCCAAGCCTTTTCATTTAATTATTTTTTATAGTTTCTATCTCTCTGCTGAAATCATCTGTCTGATCTTTCATAGTGCCTGCCTTTTCCATTCGAGCTGTTAATATTTAATTCATAGTTCTTTTAAATGCCCTTATGATATTTCTAAGATCTGTACAATATCTGAGTCTAGTTCTGATGACTGCTTGTCTCTTCAGGTTGTGTTTTTCTTCCTTTCCATTCATATGCCCAGTGACTTTTTGTTGAAAGCTGAACATGTTGTATAGGACAGTACATAGTGAGAGGTAAATATTTTTTATGCTTGATATGGGCACACCTTTTCTTCTGCTAAGCCTTTAGTATGAAGTTTATGTTAATCTGGTCCGCAGTTGGGGAGATTTTAAAGTTTGATGTTGCTATGGCTATCCTCAGTAAACCACAGACCTCAAAATCCTCTAAAAAATACCTTCTGTTTAAGGTGTGTGCAAGTTTGCCAGAGGGTTTTTCTCATTGTCTGCTCCCTATTTGCCTTTGAGCTTTCCCATTTTCTGTTCTTTTGTGAGAATCTACCTTCTTGCTGTATTCCACTGTTATCTTGGTCCCATGCTTGTTAGCATGGCATTGGAGGATGAGAGAGGGTTATATTCTCTCATGCTCGGAAAGCATCATTCTTAAACAGACACACGGAAACTAGTTTTTGAGTGTATATCTTCATGACTTTCTCTGACCCTTTTCCAGCTATAATGTTGGGCCAAGCTCATAGTCCTGTCCTTCCTCAATTTCCAAGTTTCCTTCCCCAAGCCTCAATGAGGTTTTACCAGTGCCAGAGACAGCAATGTTTGTTACTCTTCTTCCTGTTTTGAGTGCCCGATGGGTTCATGGAAGAAAAGCCTGGAAGATAGTACAGATGCCCGCAATGTCTGTGACCCCACACTAGTCCACACTCAGCCTTTAGCAATTCACGAGGAAAAAATTAGCTGAATCATCTTCCTGGCTGAAATATATCCTGTGGTGTCTGCCCAGGTAAGCTACTATGCAAGTTCTGTTTCTCTCTGCAACTGCCTGTCATTCCACAGATTTCATGTTAGTTGTTTGCCCTTCAGTCTTATTTATATGATAGGTTTGAGAAAAAGTGCTAGTTTGTATTTTGCCCAGCTTCTGTCTTGTTGTAAGTGTGGGAGATATTCTCTTCCACTCTGCATCTCCACGATGAAACTGAAAGTATTAGAGGCTAAATATTATTTTTTAACATGTTTTGTCCATTGGAAACATCATGGATATCTTTCCAGTGAAATATGGGGAGCTTTAACTCAAATTGTTTAAATAGCTGCATAATATTCTGAGTATATATAATACCATAATTTATTTCACCTGTCTTTCATTGAAGGACATTCAGGTTTTTATTAGTTTATTTGTTTGTTGTTTTCTGCCATTACTAACTTCACTGCTGTTGGCACTTTTATTCCTATAAGACACATAGTTTTTCCTATGGTTAAAACTATTCATCATCTCGGCAATAAGATTTGAGACTACTTATTTCTCCAGAGCCTCATAACCATATTGTTATAATAAAATGTATTTCTAACACTTCTAATGAACTTGAGCTCAGTAAGTTCTGCAGAGAGAAATTTTTAGGGTCATCAAATCATAATATATTTTAACTAAAGGAACCATGTTGAGTATTTGATCCTGTGATTCCCTCCCACCCTCAGGTTTGTTATTTGGCAAATGTTTATTCAGACAAAATCTTAAACGAGAATATATGTGACTAAACCAATTCAAGGATACTCTATTATGATGAAGGGAGGGCTTGTTTTTAGATGATGTACTTAAAAGATGGTAGGACTTCAGCCTAAATCTCTGAATGGACATTTCTCTTTATACTAGACAAGAATATAGGTTGAAAAATGTTTGTTGTGGTTAAGGAACTGGGGTTTGAGGGATAAGCTTTAACTGTCGCATGACATACCCTATCCTGACAAATATGGATACTATGAGTAACTTTAACCAAAAAGGAAAGGATGTGAAATTATAAATTTACGTAAGGACGGTAAAGACTGACGTGTATATAAGTAACCAGAATTGTATAACGGTAAGTGTCGAAAAGTACGGCAAGAAAACGGTCAGGAGAGCCTTATGAAGCACATTTTAATCCAACAAGAAAATCAGGAAGAGCTTCACAGAGGAGTTAGCATCTGAGTTAAGTATCAAGAACATGAGCACCATACATCATTTTCTACTTAAGATATCAGAGGCCCATTCAGTTAATGGCAGAGTCAAGGCCAATCTTTGGGTCTCCTTTCAGACTGCCTCTGAACCAGCACTTTTTATTATAATAAGAATTTATTCATTTAAATAGTTTTGATTAAAAAGACCTCAGAATTGACCTTTCACAATTTTTAAAGATAGCAAGAAATAGGAGGAAAGAGCTATTTAGAGAAATTCCTTAAACTGTTCTCCTCTTGACCACAGGAGATTTTTCTTCAAGATATCCCATAGTCAGATACTCTGAGAGTTCACCTGAACTCCATCACTGAAGCATCAAAAAAGTATGAATACATTTATGTGTGTGTATGTGTGTGTATAAAATGTATAATATATTACATATGGGCTACTCACCAGGAAATTGAGGGAATCTGTAGTTATTTCCTTTAAAATGTTTTCTGTTCATTTTGATAATTATTTCCTCTTAGAAACTGTCTAAAAGTCTTGTTTATAAAGTCTATATTCAGCTTCAATAAATGGGCTTTTGTGACTGGATCAAGTCTACAAAACTTCTCCAGTAATGTCTTCTTTTCTATACAATTGTTGTTTTTGCCATAATTGTCTTGAGTATATTTGCTCAGCAGAAGAAACTATCCTAGGGATGAAAGAAATTGGCAGGGGCTTTTGCTATTAACACCTGTGTGATTACAAATATTCCTGAAACTGCTTTCTATGCCCTTTTGATAATATCTTAAAATATAGAAATAACATTTTTACTTTTTAGTTAAGATACCAAATTTAACATCACATTAAAATATGTTATTATATATACCTCAGACTTTAAACCCTGTAGACTAATTAGATTTAGATCCATATGCCCAGGACAGGCTTGAAAAATTCCTGGAGTCCATGTAGAGTTTGTGGATAAAGCTATACATATGACAATCTCTATGTGGGACAATGATATAAGGCTAAGTTGTACCTTACCCAAAGACACCTTATTGAGAGAATGTGTTTTAGTTTGCACTGAGGGATTATTACCAAGTGCCAACTAATGATGCATCTAGGAAAAGACCTTGACCAAAAGGGGGAAATGGTAAATACAAATGAATTTTTATGGCTAAGAGATTTCAAAGTGAGTCAGGAGGTCATTCCAGAGGTTACACTTATGCATGTCTCAGCAGGATCTCATTGACTGCCACAGTAAACAGTGCCTCAAATAATGGGGCTCCTGAGGTCTCTAGAGACTCCAGACACTATAAGCAGGCCAGACAAGCTCAGGAATTCAGCACCCTGTCAGTGGGCCTTACTTTAGAATTTATGCTCCCCACTGTAACAGAGTTAGATTCATCCATAATTTCACTACACATGGCTATACTACCTCTTTTAGTTGAACCTATAGTTAGCACTATTCTTGTTAAATATATGTCTCAGTGACTTAAATCTTTGGTCCATCCATGTGCCAGTTGAGCCCTGGATCTCAGCAGAGTTGCAATACCTACTTTCCAGTTCTTTGGACTCACCCAGGTCAACTAACAAGGAGATGATGATGGACAACACCTATCCCAAGGAACAGAATGTTGTCTGCAACTGCAAGCAAGATGGTTTCATCTGTCTGCCCCATGGGATCTAAGCCCCCTCTCAGTTGCAAACAGAGTGGAGTAGGCTTCACCATCCCAAAATCCTCAAGACTGGGGAATGAACAATGGACTAAAATGACTTCTTATTATTCTATTATAGACTTATTATTATTCTAACAATGGAAGAAATTTTATCATTGATATAAAGGCAATGGCCACCAGAGGTTCTGAGGGGAGGGAGAGGGAAGAATAGGTATAATATGGGGGCATTTTTGGGACATTGGAATTATCCTGCATGACATTGCAATGACAGATACAGGCCATTATATATTTTGTCATAACCTACAAAATTCTGTGGGACAGAGTGTAAACTATAATGTACACTATAGTCCATGGTTACTAGCAATGCTTCAATATGTGTTCAAGAATTGTAGCAAATGTACCACACTAATGGAGGATGTTGTTAATATGAAAAAGTGTGGGAGTGGGAGGGAGTGAGGCATATGAGAATCCCCTATATTTTTTATTTAACACTTTTATGTAATCTAAAGCTTCTTAAAAAATAAAAAAATTAAATTAAATTTAAATTTTAAAAAAAGCTACTGGGAGCAATAGACAAGAAATGGGTTGGATTTTATACTGGGAATTTGTTAGTTTAAAATCTTACAGTTCTGAGAACTTGAAAGTGTCCAAATCAAGGCATCATCAAGAAATGCTGTCTCACCAAGTTGCACCTATGGGTGATCAGGCACATGGCTTGGCACAATGGCTGCTGGCAGGTCTCTGTCTTCTCCTACAGGCTTACTTTCTCCCCAAGCTCAGGGTGTGGGCAGTCATGCCTTTGTTTCATCTCTCCCCTCTCCTCCAGGCCTCATCTCTTTCACCCTCTTGGCGACCTTTTTCCATGCCTCTGTGCTCTGCTAATTCCAGCCTCCAGCCTCTAGGACCTTTCTCTCAGCCTCTCTGGGTTTCTCTAGGTTTTTTTTTTTTATGTC